>OMNZ01043628.1:4211-15117 GCA_900303255.1 Lesueurigobius sanzi | reverse complement strand
CTAAACCAGGTCTAAACCAGGACTAAACCAGGTCAAAATCAAGTCTGTTTAGAACTAATTCTAAACAGGGACTAAATAAGGTCTAAACCAGGACCAAACGAGGGACAGAAACCGGATTAAACCGGATTAAACCAGGACTAAACCAGGTCTAAATCCAAGAAAAAGCAGATGGCTTTAGTCGCCTTTAAAATACAATATACACGTGATTTGTGATCAAGTCGTGATTTAAACAAAAAAAAATCGTGATAAGATTGTTTGGCCATAACGGCCATCCCTAATGCCAAGGTTAACTGCTGCCAAACGCCAGGGAGATTGTGTCATTCCACAACTGGGGCACAACAACAGAAAAGACCCAATCTGCACCACCCCATAGTCTTATAAGGGCTCATTTAAATCACCTAAATCCCAGTCCTGCCCATACACTGCATAAAGGTGAACAAGCGTTATTTAACAGTTTACATAATAGGAGTCTGACTGCAGGAGAGAAATGTACTGTCACAGAGTTTGGAGTGGACTCTCCTCGTATTCAGCGCAGAGGAACAGCTCATACGAGCTCGGTCTGAAAAAATCAAGCGTGGGTTTAAATGACGACTCGGTTTCAGAATATGAATCTTGTTTTCAGCCGTTTTGACTAGATTAGACTTACTGTCATTTAGAGCAGTGGTTCCCAACCTTTTTTGGCTCGTGTACCTTGGGCCTTTTATTTATCCTCCAACTACCCCCTTCAGTAAAAAGACTAAATATCTCACTCTCACTCTTTACAGTTAAATGTTTTAAATAGCTTTTCTTTGAATATAATCCCTGTACCCCTGGTTGGGAAACACCGACTTAGATTATTCGGCTTGTTTCATGATTGGTGACTGGTTCTAAGGTAAGAAAATGTAACTTATACTGTACCTTATTGCCAAATATGTTTACTTCAAAATCAAGATCAAGAACATCCTGGAACAAATGGGACATTAGTGAAATGGCTGACTAAATCTTAACTTGTCAATTGTAAGATTACTATTCGAGCTACTGTGGATCAATAAAATCTGTCTAAGTCTCACCCAAACTTTACACAAATATTCTGAATTTGAGCAATTTAAACTAATATACAGTGGTGCTCCAAAGTGCTCATACTCTGGCAGAATGTCAGGGTGTGTAAACTTATGCATGAATGATAACACACAAACCTTTTACCTGTGTGAAGCCAATTATTGTCCAAAAAACCTGTTTGTTCCAACTAGCCAAACTATGTCCCTGACCAAAAGTTTACATATTGTGCATCTTGAAACAAATTTTGAGCCCTGTATTTCAGCTGAAGTGAGTTTTTCTTTGCTCCTGAACAATTTTCCTGGAAGGTCTTGTAAACGTTACATCAGGGACATTCGAGTAGTTTCTGTTTCTTTATGATTTCAAAAGAATAAACTCAGTTCTTTGGCAATAAATAGCCTCGCACAACCACTAACCGTGAGTGGAAATGAAAGATTGTTGCGTTATCATTCATATTCTAGGTAACATGTTAACCTCTTGCACCCTATAAGACCCAAATTGTTAAGATGATATGTAAACCTTTGAGCACAACTGTATTTGGCAACTTCTTACGATACGAATATTGCATCAACTGATATAACGATCCGACATTTTTGGCAGCGCTCGTTCGAAACAACACCATCTCATCTCTCCCTCTGTCTCTGTTCTGGGCTTTACAATGCAAACAGGATGTAACCTATTTTAATCAGCGTGCCATATTGCATCATCAAATATTAACAGACCTGCTGCACCGAGTTACAATACACTAAATAATGTTTGGTAAATAATATGCCGCGCTCTGAAAAGATTCATCGCAACCGGATCAAAATGATGGTCTAAAAATGAAAAATGGTGGTATTAAGCTGAACGCTAAGGCTGCAGTTATAAAGGTAACAGAATGTCCTCTGCAGAGAACAACATGGAGCACTGTAGTTTACACCTCGGGCACAAACATGATCTCAAATGTATGCCATTCCTGTATTAGTGGCTATGCCCCTGGATCGCTTTGAAAATGTGAACCGAAACTATGAAGTGGTATATTACAAACCTCATGTTCGTCTATAAGATTGGGATTACATAATTGTAGCCCTACGCGACCCATTTATCGTATAGAAAACCAGCATTATGGCCCTGCGTCCTGCTCGGTTGTGTGTGTTTGTGACATATTACTGAACCGCTCTTGGTATAAACAGTCACCTAGGACCTGTTTGCCGTGGGTAGTGATGGGATTTACTGGAGCAGTGACAATAAACAATAGTATTGGTCACTGTGATAAAAAGAAGGCATGTTTAGGTGTTCTTAGCATTTTTTTTTCATAATTGGCATCATTGCTTAAGTAGATAATCCACAGTCACATCATTACTGTGATACATAGCAATAATTGTGACAAATTTCCATTATGGTCCCATGCCTAGACAATACTGAATTGCATGAAAAATACCCACCAGGAGCACAATGGGAGACCCCACCAGGAGCACAATGGGAGACCCCACCAGGAGCACAATGCCCCAGACAACAGAGCTCCGCTTCTGGACTGTCCGAACATTTATTTCCAGCCACTGTTGCACTGTTCTTCACGAGCTCTTGTATTGATGATGGAGAGTGTGACCACTGCGCACAGCCATCTCCAGCACATCCCGACCATTCTCAGGGGACTCTGAGGCGGACAATCCATCCCAAGCTCCTGAACCCGCTCTTTCACAACGGGAGCCCAATGAATCCTGGCACTGTCATCTTGGAATACGCCCGTGCCATCATCAGGGAAGAAGAAACCCAGTGATGGACCTCCTTCTTTGGGCACATACTGTTAACAACCCCAGATCTATACTGTATTTGCTTAGTTAAATCCAGGTGCTGTCTTTGTTTCTTCTTCTTTTTAGGCCAGTGTCACATCCTTTGAAATCTTACCATCTGCCAACCTTGTAGTGTACGACTCCACAAAGCATGTTCTGAAATGCTAGTGCTTCCCGCTTTGGTTTAGCTGTCCACGCTCCAGTCTTCATTGAAATGGTAATGCTCCTGGCTGTGTTTAAAATATGCACTTTGAACCGAATAAATTGCAAATCTCATCTCAACTGCAGATATTGCTGATTGTATTATAAATGTCTCTCTCTCTCTCTTTCTCTCTCGCTGCTTGTATCCCCCCTCCCCCCCTCTCCCCTTTCCCCTCTCCTTTCCCCCCGCTCGCTCGATGCTGATCCAGACTTTGCGATTCAATGTTGCTATGGTAACAATGTCGGGCTGGTCCCCCCTCCCCTCCCGGCGCGGCGCTCTCCCTTATTCAAGAGATGCAGCACAACTTGCAGCTTGCCCTTCTGTCTTTGTGACATTACTATGCACATTTAGAAAACACTGCGCCGTGGCTTTTCGCCGAGCTCCGATGTTAACTTAGGAGCTGCTACGGGAAAATGTGTGATAAAACTCACAGCACATGCTTGATAACCGGAGAGATACGAGGCTCTTTACTGTGAAATTGCATCCCTTTATGCTGCAAATCCTACTTAATTACGATACATTTTGCAACTGCTGCGGATGAACTAACCCCCTCCCAAAAATATCCCTGTTTTGTGTTGCAGTGCCAAGACCATGGGTTTTCCAGCTGAAGCCTTGTGCTAGCGGAGGAAGAGAGGCACAGTCATCCATGCCACTGCCTCCTATCCAGAAATAAAGACCGGCCAGAGAGAGAGAAAGAGAAAGAGAGAGAGAGAGAGCGTTTGCGGCGAAAAGAAGAAGAGGAAAAAGCGACAGAAGAGTGCACGGAAAAGAGGAGAGTGTGTGTGAGAGAGAGAGAGCGAGAGAGAGAGCGAGAGGGGGGAGCAGGTGAACACAGTCGATGGATGCTGTCCGGTTTGAGGGGACAGCACGTTTCTCACTGACGAGGACAAGGACGATTTCAAAATTGAGTCGAAGGATCGAAACTCGGCGTCAGGTAAGCTGAGACATTCTCGGTGGGTTTTTTTTTTTTTTTTTTTTTTTTTTACTGTGTGTATGTCATCGTCGGTCCGAAATAGAAACTCCGCACGCTAGAAAAAGTTTGGCGAAAACTTCTGACAACAGATGGTCCGACAGGAGCAGCGCTTGGTTAAATTAGCAAGTTACGGATTTGAAAAGAAAATGGGTTCGCTCAAAGAAGGTTTTTATGAGCATTATTATTATGTTTTATGGTTCTACTAATATAAAGCAGTGTAGGTATATTAAAAAAGTATTTCTCATGTACTGGTATATGGCTAGGTATTGTTTTAGTTCCGGTGGCCCTGGTGATGTAGAGCTGCACCTAATTGAGATTTGTCTTATGGGCATTGCAATTGCCATTAGATTAGATTTTTATGTTTTAAAATCAACATCCAGTTCATCGTGCACAATGGGTTCATAACCAATGTGTGCTGAGATCTTAAACTACAGGGTATTCAGGTTTTACACTTAAATGACCCCAAAGTGACAAAGGAGATTGTAAGGCATATACCGTGAAACTGCAGTCTTAATTGTGATTGTGAATTGTTCGTTTTGATTGCGATGAGTTGTGCAGTCCTGGTGTGAACAGAGATGATGTGTGGTTAAGTGCAGGAGAGGCAAGGTGAGCACATGATGCATCAGCTGTGTTTGTGTTGACCTCGTTGTGAGGCGAAGGAGGAGAAGGGTGTCCGGGTCATGAATATGGAGTAGAGAGTGTCATGTGTTTCCTATCAATTGTGGCTTGTTAAGCGTAGTCAGCAGAGTCACACGGCGGCTCAAAGACAGTGGTGGAGTCTCTTTGTCCTTAAGGACTTTAGTCTGCCTCACCACCTGCCTGCCTCGCTGTGTTATGTAATGACACTGTTAAATCGTTGGAATAGTTTGGTAAATAAATTCATACTCACATAGGATTTCATATTTGCACAAATGGCTGTAGTCTAAACAAGACTGAACACATTAGAGATGAATGTCAAGTTTCTCATTTCTTCATATGCCACTATATACTTCTATGCTAACTCCCCTCTGTCTCCCAGGCATGGTGTGTGAGAAGGGGATCCAGATCCTCCTCACCACCGTGGGGGCCTTCGCGGCCTTCGGCCTGATGACCGTGGCAATAGGGACGGACTACTGGCTGTACTCCCGTGCCATGATCTGCAACAGCACAGCCAACGTCAGCCAGGATGACCCCCACAACAAGGACAAGAAGGATCCTGGGGCACTCACCCACTCTGGGCTGTGGAGGATATGCTGCCTGGAAGGTACAGCATCAAACAGAATCATAAGAAATGGTAGTGGGAGAAGTCAGCCAAGTGTCTTGCCCAATAACACAACAAAATCATTCACAAACCAGTTTTGGATAGAAAGGTGTGCATCATGTGGTATTTAGTAAGTGAGGTTATTGAAGTAAACCAATCAAATAGATAAGAAGCAATAAAGAGCCTTTCAGTCAGGTCTGTGTGAGCAGTTGTTTTGCTGAACAATATGTTAAATGAGTTCGTATAAAGTGGGGCAGAGACATATTGACACATTGATACACAGTGAGTACAATAGAACCAGTCTTGATAATACTCAACATTTCTATTTCCATGCATCATGCATTGGTACAACCTGCTAAAGCCTTCTGTCAGAGTCAATGATTAGTAATTTACAGTGGAGGAGAAAGAGAGCTCCATGTTCTCACTGACGCCTGATGCCAAATGGCAGAAACCACTGAAACTGGCAGTGACCGTCCCTGAAACACAAGCTGCTAATTCTGATCTATTAAACAGGCTGCTGGCACTTATGCAGTTAACAGTAAAAGGGCCAAACTGTGCTGTGACTTTCACTCCTATTCAAACACATTGAGTTTGGAGAAAACCTCTTGGCTCTGCTTAAAAAGCCTCCCCTGCCCGTCCCGGGCTTGGTCATTGTACAAAGCTAATTTGTCCTCATCTTTAAGCTTCCTGATAGCGCAGCAGCCAATTAGAGATAAGCTCTAGTCCTTGCAGCACTGCTGCAGTGCACCCCCACCCACTCTTCAGTTTCTTCACTTCTCTGCCTGTATTCACTCCCCTAAACACCACACTGCTCTCCCTCATAACCATTCTCTCGCTGCTTTCTTCTCTCCTTCTGCCTTGGCTCCCATGATGGGTGCAGTAAAGCTGACTGTCTTGACTTAGGGGTCAAGTAGCCTTGATGTCCGCAGAGCACTGAGGCACTAGAGCAGTGATGCAGTGAGGTGTAGCAGCAGAGGAAATGCAGGACATACCCCTCTAAAAGATTCATGTTCAATGGGTGGGAGGCACATTCTGCTGAGGATAGAGATGTGCACTCCTTTGCACAGGTTTGACGGGGTTTCTTTGGAGGTTTCATTTGTAATGCTGTAGTATGTGCTTTACTAATGTCACACTGTTCATACAGGGACTTGGATTAAAATCTTTAGCTGTAAAGTGTATCATGTGTGGACTGTATTTTCAATAGCCTGGCCAGGCAAACTCTCCTGCTTTCTGTCCAAAAGGAGGAGCGTTTAGAGGTCTGCTTGCAGCCTGTCATTAACCAATATGTTAACATTGGTCCAATCACAGATGCAGATTTGAAATGTGGCACTTAAATGAGTCTCAAATCCTGTATCATTCAGAGCCCGCTTTCTACCTTTCTAACCTCTTAGTTCGCCTGTGGGTTTGGCAGAAGATGGCCATTTCTCGTGTGATATTTCTTGGTAAATTGAATGTGTCATGGCGACACGTTAAGTTGGTCTAACCATGTGTTTATCTGATTGGTTAATCCCGTCTGTCAATCACACTCATCTGGAAATCGCTGGTCTGGCCTGCTCCCATGTTGCCACATGTAGCCACATGTCTTGTAAAGCGTGTAGTCTGGCTGGCCAGGTTATGTTATCAGTAACTAATGTGATATTTCTATGAGCACCAACCATGATGGCGCACAGTGTGTGATGATGTTGCTTCACTGATCTCCCTGTCCCTCTGTGCTCCACCTGCTTCTTCACAGAGAAACCTGAAGAAACATGAGCACCTGTGCATCTGTCCACCATCTGTGTGTCCTCATCCCATCACATCCTTCCCATAATCCATCTGCAGTCTGTCTGTCACTGCCCTGTCAGCCTGTGTCCACAAACTTGTATGTACTGACCTTTGAGTACGGCTCCATTCATTGTCTTCATCTTTGTCTACTATATTGATTACATGGTATTTTGAAACGTTTGACTATGAAACACATTACTTGCATGATCCTGTACTCATCTTTGATAATTAATGGTACTGTCTTTATAGGGGTGAAAAGAGGAGTGTGTTCTCAGATCAACCACTTCCCAGAAGATGCAGACTTTGACCATGACGGAGCAGAGTATGTCCTACGTAAGTCAAAGATTCTATAATGTTATGGCTAACATCCCTGGACTTATGTTTTGTTTCAGTCCTGCATATTAAGCCTGTCTCCATCTTCAGAGCTCCACCTGCTGATGTCATGAGGTGGTGCTTCTGTTTTTAAGGGGAGAGACTGCAGGCAAAATGATTCTTTTTCTCAATTTTTGGACCAGCATGCTCTCTGAACATATAGACTTTCACCTGGAAACAAATAAATGAGCTATCTTTACAATAAGGAGTGTAATTATAGCTCTGATTCAGTGTTTCTCCATAGAACTATATGAACTCTTACAACATTTTCTTGGACGTAACAATATTTTGAAGGTTTGTTCAGAGGGATTTTTCAATATGTAATTTCTAGCCTGATTTATAGTTTGAGTTTAGTTTAGTTTAATTGTTTATTTTGTGTCATGCGGCCTTAACGGTGTCCAGCCCACATCCACAAATACTGTACATCAAACAAAGAGTGTCCTCTTGAAGCCGAGCACTTAACTAGAACTGTGCCACACACTTTATATAGTGTTGAACCCCAAAAAACAAGGCAAAAATTGATTTTTTTTTTACAAATTCATTCACTAATAAGTAGTTTATTCAAAAAATAAACAAAATAAAATAAGTCCCCTCATAACATTTCATTGTAACTAACATATCAACAAAACAAAACCATATATTTAAACCTGTCTCTATTATTTTATATTTCATGGTTTTGGTCATTTTTATGCACAAAATACCTTATTTTTTATATGAAGACATAAGCGAAGAGAAGGCCCTTCACACATCTACTTCTTACAACAGGTGCGTAGGAGGAATCGTGCGTAAAGCTCCTATATCTGGATAAAAGGAATCTCCCGCACACTGTCGAGCTGGCCTAAAGTCACATATTTCATTACAAGATCAGTGCAACGTTTCGGCAACTAGGCCTTCCTCGGGCAAATGGGTGAGGTGCTGACAAGCCATCTTTAAGATAAGATAAGATAGTTCTTTATTGATCTCACAATGGAGAAATTCACTTGTTACAACAGCTCTTAAGACAGGATCACACAGGGGGGGTGCAAAAAAACAGGAAAAAACGTACCATCAAGAAGAAAGTAGGTTTGCAAAAACAGATAATAGGAGTGGCCAGTGGCATCAATCAGTTACACCCCTTCAAGTGGAGGAAACCATCTAAGCACCCATAAAAGAAACTGGAATTGAGTGATATCAATGACATTTCTCTCTGGCATAAATATGAGAAAAAATGTGTAGCAAGTTTTATCTTTTCATAGAACGTTTCGTCAACTAGGCCTTTCTCAGGCAAATGGCTGTGAGGTGGTGACTACATATTAAATAGGAGAGGCCAGTGACGCCCTGGCAACAGTTACATTCATAGAAATTCAAATTAGTAATAATAAGTAGAAGAAACCATCCAAGCGCCCGTAATAAGACAATAGTTCATAATCATGAATGCAAAAATAGTATACATATGGAAATCTATCTACAATGTGAGCCCAGATACATGTAGCTCATACATTGTAAACAGATTTCCATATTATGTATATATTTTTGCATTTATGATTTTGAACTATTGTCTTATTTATTTTTTATTTTTTTAATTTATCCTTTATTTAGACAAGTTGGTCCCTTGAGACTCAATGTCTCATTTACAAGAGAGACCTGTTTCAAAACATGCAAAATGCAAACAGAACAAATACAAGTATAAATACAAAGTTAAAACAGGACATAGTTTACAATTTCTAGTTAAAACAACAGCAGTTTCCTATAGATTCTTTCTCCAGACCTTGTAATAAGACTCTAAACTCTCCAAGTGTGACCAGGCTGGACAGCTTCAGGTCCTGCTGAAGCATGTTCCAGCTGGAGGGACCAGAGAAGGAGAAGGCCTTTTTCCCCAGCTCTGTGTGGACTGCAGGGACACTGAAGGAGACAGAGGTCTGGGAGTGGAGGCTGTGATACTTGGCTCTGCGTGTGAAGTAACAAGACAAACATGATGGCACCAGGTGGAGAATGGACTTGTAAATTATGGGTGCTTGGATGGTTTCTTCTACTTGAATTTGAATTTCTATGAATGTAACTGTTGCCAGGGCGTCACTGGCCTCTCCTATTTAATATGGCTAGTCACCACCTCACAGCCATTTGCCTGAGAAAGGCCTAGTTGACGAAACGTTATATGAAAAGATAAAACTTGCTACACATTTATTCTCATATTTATGCCAGAGAGAAATGTCGTTGATATCACTCAATTCCATTTTCTTTCTATCCAGCTGCAGTGTGTCACCTTAAAGTCAGCGTCACCCAACTCAATCCGCTCATCAGATCGTCCATGCTTGGCAGCTATAGTTTTTAGCATGATCTAAACAGCTTCACTCCCCTCTCTGCCAGCATGTTATTTTCTGTATTCTAAATATGGTGTGATCAGCAGCACTCACAGGCCTGGTGCATACTGGGAGTGAGGGGAGCGGAGTGTCCTAGTTCATGCGTGGTGCCCTGCAGTGATGTAGCTCTGCTCTCTGATATGCCTGGTGTAAAGAAAAGCCTGTGTTCTGTTTACAGTGTTGCACAGGCATTCTGATGGCATTTAGGTGGCCTTTCCCTCCTGTGGTCTGCATGTCCTAGATGAGAAAACAGTGAAAATGTGTGTGGGGTTGTGCATCCCATCCCCCTAAACTCTGCGAGATAATGTATTCCATTGTAAAGTCTGTTTTATATAACATTAGCCAATTAGTAATACTGCCTAACATGGATATAATGAAATACAAGCAATTCATCACAGGTGTTATTTATGAATCTGCCTCTCCTTAAGCCTGCATGTAACATGTCTGTGAGCGGGACATCACCAGCTCGTTTCCATGGAAATGTTACAAGCTACAGGCAACTAAACACAGACAGGTTCACAACCAACTGCAAAAACAAGCTCGGGATCGTGTCTTCAAAACTGCTCAGATTTCTGTGATTTTTGGTGCAATTGCAATAATACACAGATTTGAATCTATTGTTCACATAAAAGCATTTGTTGGATGTATTTGCCAGCAGTGACCCGGCAGCCAACAGACCAGTTCTGTGGCTCTTTCTCTACTTTCAATATTGTTTTACTGTTAATTTACAGATAATGTTTTAGGGCTGAAACAACTAATTGATTAACCTCTTAAGCCCTAGGCCTTTTTCTCCAAAAATTATGTCTTTACATCCTAGGTGCACATGGCTAATCTTGGTGTCCACACATTTGGTAGAGCTTTGGGATGACGGTGGAAGTGAAATAAAAATGTTGTTTGACAATAAAATGAGGTTGTCATAGGTTTGAATGAATTTCCGCCTGAAAAAAACACACACATTTTTCTGCAAAAAGGCCTTTTTCCTCCCTGTGGTGTGGAAATAACAACAGAAATGGATAATCCCACGTCAGCTGTCACTAATTTGCAATTTTGGAATATTTTTCTGCGTAAAACACGTAGGTCAGTAACTGTATCTGAAAAAAAAGTCCCCATTTTCGGGGACTCTAGGTCTTAAGAGGTTAATCGTCAACTAATTGAAATAGTTGTCAACTATTTTAGTAATCGATTAATTGTTGCTGGGATATACAGACT
>OMNZ01043620.1:3719-18813 GCA_900303255.1 Lesueurigobius sanzi | reverse complement strand
ATTCACTACTTTTATGGACAGGATTTCTAGGCGCAGTCAGGGGCCGGAGGGGATTTGGTTTGGGAACCACAGGATTTCATCTCTGCTGTTTGCAGATGATGTTCTGTTGGCTTCATCAACTCAAGACCTTCAGCGTGCACTGGAGCAGTTTGCAGCCGAGTGTGAAGCGACTGGGATGAGAATCAGCACCTCCAAATCCGAGGCCATGGTTCTTGACCATGGCCTGCCCTCTCCGGGTCGGTGGAGTGTCCTTGCCTCAAGTGGAGGAGTTCAAGTATCTCGGGGTCTTGTTCACGAGTGAGGGACAGATGGAGCGGGAGATTGACAGACGGATCGGTGCAGCGTCTGCAGTGATGCGGCCGTTGTATCGGACTGTTGTGGTGAAGAAGGAGCTGAGTCGAAAGACGAAACTCTCGATTTACCGGTCGATCTACGTTCCTACTCTCACCTATGGTCATGAGATTTGGGTCATGACCGAAAGGACAAGATCGCGAATACAAGCGGCTGAAATGAGTTTCCTCCGCAGGGTGGCTGGGCGCACCCTTAGAGATAGGGTGAGGAGCTCAGTCACCCGGGAGGAGCTCGGAACAGAGCCGCTAATCCTCCACGTCGAAAGGAGCCAGCTGAAGTGGCTCGGGCATCTGTTTCGGATGCCTCCTGGTCGCCTTCCCGAGAGATGTTCCAGGCATGTCCCACTGGGAGGAGGCCCAGGACACGCTGGAAAGATGAGGTCTTTAGGCTGGCCTGGGAACGCCTTGGGATCCCCCAGGAAGAGCTGGAGGAGGTGTGCGTGGATCGGGAAGTCTGGGCATCTCTGCTCAGACTGTTGCCTCCGCGACCCGGCCCCGGATAAAGCGGAAGAAAATGGATGGATGGATGGAACTTCCATATCTCAAAATAAAGGAAAAAAGACTTAGACAAAGACAAATAGACTGACCACCATCCCAAGCATTGAATCATCACGAAACATGCCTTAGAACCAGGGGTAATTGTTATGGCTGGCCTTTCAGTCCACTCCACTGCCCGGTTGTTCCTGTCTGTTTTTCCCTTGCTCCTCGTTTGTGGTCCCTCCCCTCCAGGCTAGAGCTCCACCCAGTCTCCTTCTGCAACACCTGTGCCTCATTTGCACACAGTATTTGAGGATCTGCTCTTCCACAAGACTCTGCTACAGCCTGCTTCAGTTAACCTTCTTCTGCCTGGACTGCCAGCCTGCTTTAGTTTGAAGATCCCAAATAAATTCAC
Organism: Lesueurigobius sanzi; assembly: GCA_900303255.1. Taxonomy (NCBI): domain Eukaryota; kingdom Metazoa; phylum Chordata; class Actinopteri; order Gobiiformes; family Gobiidae; genus Lesueurigobius; species Lesueurigobius sanzi. The sequence continues at coordinate 17,571 of OMNZ01043620.1, read as the reverse complement.
TTTGCATCGACCTGTCTTTCTCTCTGCCTGCATTTTTGGGTCCATGTCTGTATTTGGTCTAACAGTAATTGTAATATGCTAGAACCTTTGCGACTTGCAATTTCAGCAAAAAGGTCTAAAGAGGGGGTATTATGTTTATAGTAGGGCTGGACAATTAATTGAATTTTAATCGAATAGCAATATTAAAAAAGGCTGATAGATAATCGTGTGGTGAGCTGTAATTGTAAGAATGCAAGGCTGAGATGTCCTTGCACTCTAACAACATGTACAAACAACATCTAATATGCTATTGATCTTATTTTACATGTTTTAAGTACATTTTTATCTGTTTAACTCATGAAAACAAGTCATTAAAAAGTAAAACACAGTATGGTCCTACCATAGAAAAAACAAAGTTAATTAACTTCTGATCAGTGTTCAAGTTGATTGGTGAAAGATACAAACTCTCGTAGAGACTAGGTACAGATTAGATGCTAGGGGCCGTGGATGTATTTGTGAATGCCCAGTAAGACCGCAAAATGTGCCGGACCATAATAATATACTTCTACCTACTCCTTTTCAAATTTGTATTTTTATTTTATTTTTATTGTACTATGTATCCACACAAGGAACATAATTCGAAATAAAGACTACTACTATAATATACAATGTACAGCCAACTTGACTTCTGGTTGCTCACAAACAATAAAAACAATACAAAAAAAAAAAAAAAAAGAATTGAATTGAATCAGGCTACGTCTATAATTTAAATGCATCATATGCAAAATTCAGAATTTTTGCCATTTTGACTGATTTCATTTCGTTACAGCAAATGAAAATTGTTTTGTTTTGGAAGACAGCTGCTCCAAGTGGTTTGAGGAGCTGTTGACCCGGCCGGCTTTGGAGCTAGCACTGCTATGACTATCCCCCGTTATCTTCCGCCGCTCCCACTGGCTGCCCTTCTGTCTTCGGTTAGTAAATCAATCATTGCTCATTAAAATATAGCTAAAATGTACAATATTTCCATTTGATAAGGTAACTTTATATAGAGAATTGGCCATGAAATAACAAGAGACTCGTTGAAAAATAGCCTTGTGGCACTTTTCCCGATCATTTGTGGTGGGCTCATAATTCCCATAAATGTTTGAATATTAAGGGCTCCCTAAAATTTGTTTGAATTTCTTAAATTATTACAATAATTGAATTATAGTTGAATAACGAAGTTCGGAGTCAAAGCCCTATTGTACTTGGCAACACTCCATAAGCCACCAGGCTTCCACCAGCTTCCCTTCGTTGCATAGCTGTTGTCAATTAGAAATATAATTCATTTAAAAAATAGAACAGTGCAACATGGTATTGAAGCTTCAGCTGCTTACGTGCGCTTCAATAGAGGAACAAGCATCATTAGGAGCAGATTTTGGGAACATGGGCTGCTGCTGCAGTGTTATAAATAGCCACTTGGGAAGAAAGATTACTCAAACATGCATTATTGGCCCGAAGCACAGCTCCAGCTATGTTTATGAGGGGGACACACTGTATCATGCTAAAAGCTCTAAAAAGTCGACTTTGCATAAACTCTTTTTTAACCTCTCTTTAAAACTTTGTAAATCAATATATTATGGCCTTGGGTTAGTTTGGGAGCTCTTTATTATGAATCAAGTATTTCAGACCTCGGGCAGACATGTTGGAGAGAATTAAGCTTCTGGTTTGTTCAGCATTGCTTTTGCTGGTTTGGGAAAATAGAAAAAGTAACAAACAGTTCACAAGTTTCATTCATTTTGAGCTCCTCGATTCAATGTTTGATTTATGTGTGTTTGATGTTTGTATAGTCTGGTACGGTCCAGGGGTTATAATTGGTACAGGGACCAACTGTGGGGCCCATTCAAGTTTGTTTCAAAAGAAAAGAACAACTATTTGTTTTATATTGCAGTAGCAACTGGCAGGCTGAGACATCATCACTCTCACCACAAACCTTCATGCACAGACGAGGTAACAAGGTAATGTTGGCCAGAGTTTGACAGAAGTGTTTTTAAACCTTCTCTCATAAAGACCGTAAAGAGATCTCATTTAAAACTAAAATAACATTTCAAATAACAAATCTCTTTTACCATGTCATATTCAATTCTTATCAGAATTATTGAGTGTTTTGTTTCATTCACTCATCCTATACAGTATGTTCAGTCCACCTCCCTCACTCAATACACCAAGCCACACTGTTGCACATCACATGGACATTTTCAGATTTTTTTCAGAATTTTACAGTCTAGAGACTATGGTGAACAGATTACATAACCTGAAAATGGGATGCCGTTTGGGTTCATGTGCTGTGTGCGCTGTGGATGACATGTGTGCCCACTGGCACTGCACGCACATTGGGAGTCATCAGAGGCTCGAGAAAAGAATTAAAGCAGGAGTCTTTGAAACAAGTATTTGAGCACGGGCACCTTACTGCGCAGCTCTGGTCTCTGTTCTCAAAGTTTACAGGAGTCGGAGTTCATCACAGGTCTGACACCTGTGTATTCTGAGCAGAAATGAGGAGCTGTGTTTTCAAAAAATGAACCTGTTTGAACATCGGTGCATGGGGCAGAATGTCGCCATGCACCCATGGGTGCTATAGTGCTCTCCAACAGTCTTATTGTTTTAAGAGAAAATTGGGAAATATAGCACTGTTAACATGGTTTTAAAAACATACACATGGATTAGCCTCAGCAATACCTACAATCAAGCACTTCTCTTGACGCTCTTGACAGTTTGGTATTGAACATTCAGTCCTCTGTCACTAATGATCGGGGCGACAGTGGCGCAGAGGGTAGAGCGGGTCGTCTCATGATCGAGAGGTCGGGGGTTCGAATCCCGGCTCCTGCAGCTGCAGACTGTCGTTGTGTCCTTGGGCAAGACACTTCACCCACAGCCCGTATGAATGTAGTGAGAGAGTGAATGTGTGGTGGTGGTCGGAAGGGCCGATGGCGCAAATTGGCAGCCTCGCTTCTGTCAGTCTACCCCTGGGCAGCTGTGGCTACAATAGTAGCTTATCACCACCAAGTGTGAAAGAATAATGCCATGTAAAGCGTCTTTGAGTGTCCAAAAAAAGCGCTATATAAAACCGATGCATTATTATTAATGGAAGCTGATAATCTGCACCACACAAATACATTCTGATATAGGGGTGTCTTGCCCAAGGACACAGTGACCCAGAGGTTTCATTAACTGAAAATTCTCTGTCAATGACAGAATATTTTGAGTTCTGACAGACTGTCCTTCATTTTGAAGGGTTGAAAATCAAGCCATCGTCATCTTTTCAGGGTTTTACACTCGTTTTATCACAATGTAGTTTCCAAATTCATGTTCCATGATTCTGCTCACAAATTATACTGTATTTAGATTTGCATCATTTATCCTGTAATGTTTTCTTACACACATAATACTAGGTATATAATGAGAGATTAATTAATGACAGATAAAAATAGCTCACAACAGATTTTTTACAACCCTGTCCTTGAAAATGGCTGAGAAAAATGATCCCTAGCGAAACCACTGCAGTGACCAGTCTATTTGGTGCCATAACATTGTGTGATACTGGTGGGGAAAATAACTTTGTGCTCTTGTGAGACTGTGAGTGAAAAATGTCTGGAAGCATCAACAGGATTTAGACCGTAACGGCTGCCAGGAATAACCTTTAGGGGCATGTAGTTCTTCAAGTCATTGTAAGCCTGAATTTCACACTTTCTTACCTACAGTATAAGTGTGAAGGTGAGCGCCTACAGACCAATACTTTTTATACAAATTCAGAAGGTGATGTAACAATATGATTAGGCCAATGCTGTATTTGGCTAACTACTCCTATTTCATACAATATATAAGATGGCTATATATAATCATTTTCTTACAAGTGGACATACGTGTTATTTGGAAGCAGGAAGCAAGGGGAATGACATAATAAAACAGTAAATACAAGCTTGAATGTTTAGCTGATGGAATGCTGACAAATCAATGGTGTTGTGCCAATGATGAATATACCTGGAACCTTATACCATAGAACTGCTCAGAACTGGTCCGGTGATGGACTGTGGGTAGTTCTGAATTCAACCTATCACAAAATGAGGTGCAAGAAGTCGAGATAGCAGTTGTACAATATGGTTTCTAAATCAACGGGAGAGAAATACTATTCCAGTATGTTTTAGAAGATTAAAAGGGATTTTGCACATGTTTCTTCTAAAAGTGTTTATAATACTGATTTGATACTTTTCCAGACTCAACCTGGACACTGACCACACTCCAGTACATACGTAGATAAATGCTTAACCCTCTTCTAATTTATGCATTTACTTCTCCTGTCCAAGGCAAGGTATTAATACTTCTAGCGTATACTACTTTTAGTTTCTATGGGAGCTGGTTATATATCCAGACATTGTGGTTGATGAAGCTACAATGTAATGATCTATTTTTATGTATGATTGCATCTAAAAAAAAATGTTGAACACACGGAAAACAGCATTGATTTCTTCGATTTGTTTGGGGAATATTATACTGACTCGTTGATTTTAAAGACACTAACGTGGAGTGAATCACTTTGCTCAACTCAGAACCATCTTGTTTATTTACTTTCTGACAACCTTGTACGAGCACACATCGGTGCCAGAAGCCCCCAAAGCGGTGGATTCTTTATTTAACATGGGCAGCCTTGGCAGTGCAGTATAAATGTCAGAGATGTAAAAATCCAGTTTGGTTTACAGCTCACAGCCGTCTGTCTCCCTCGGTCAATACTCAACTCAAGTAAACACTCCACAGTTTAGCACTTACTTAGAATCTGGCTAAATATTTACCCTGCCTTGCATGTATTAATAATAAAATGCCAATGAATTCCAACATTATAGTAAGTATATCTATTAAAAATGTTATCTCAGCCTGCATATCAAGCTACTGGGCATTAGTATGAGTTGTTTGTGAGTGATACAGTCATTGTGGTTTCCCTGATGAATAGAGACTCAGCAGTAATTGCATTAACACGGTAAAGTGAAGTATCAAAATGCACCAACACACTTCTTATTTACATAATTAGGATATGCGGGCTAAGCTCTCAACTGATCTGCCTGTAACTTCATTAAGAACGTGCTATTAATGTTTGATTAAGATGTCAGTGAGTAAGCTAAAGTTTCTGAAAGATGGTCTAAAGAAGCACTTCTGGTTGATGGTTAACTGCTGTTCACTAGCAAGGACCACAACCTCAGACATGAATGAAGCTTAAACAATTTATTAGGAAAGAACGAAGCGAGGCGTAAAACATGTGTGGCATATTTGGCTTCTGAGAGGGCCGGGCTCCCGGGCCTGTATCCCCCCGATATCTGAAAAAGAATAAGATGAAATAAATGAGGGTGAGGAGGGAGGGGCACTGAGACGATACGAGAGGACGAGGCGAGTGGACAGGCGGCTTAAATAGAGGGGAGACCGGAAGGGGCGTGGAGGTGTGGTCCTGCTCCTGAACTTAAGATAACTTCCCTATCTTCATTAAGTTGTTTTACTGTATATTTACATGTGTGTACGGCACTTTGGCCAACTGTACAGTTTTTAAAGTGCTTTATAAATAAAGTTGGTATGGTATGGTATGGTATTAAGATGGTAGGTGAAAAAACAGGGGACCTCCAACCTTTTTTTTTACCTTGCCAGCTACTTTTGTGTAACAAAAATGGCAGTGAGCTACTTATACTTCAAAGAAACACATGTAATTAGGCCTCTAGGAGCCAAGATGATTATTCAACTCAATAAAAGAAAATGACTGTAGTTTCTGCATTATACTTTGCTATGTTTGGAGTTATTTTGCTCAGAACAAGAACAAATGCATCCAAAATGTGACTTATCAGGCATATGTAGAAATGTAGAAAGCCTTTGGCGAGCTACTGGTTGGAAGAGACAATTTAGCTGGTGAGAAAGAGAGAGATTATTAAAGATGTGAAAGGGGTGTTAGTAATGCAAGTTTAAGTTAGCAATGTGCTATAAGTGTGGTAGTGTGCGTTACCTTGGGTCGACACTGGTGGCACTACACAAACACTATATAAGCACGCCCCAAACTGTTGAGCGTCCTCTGTCCTCGACCTCTTCCGCGAAGCCTTGGGTCCCTCTTTGTCCTCGTCAATGTCGCTGTCTGTTCCCGTGCCTCGTTTGGTCGTCCGATTGAGCCGTTTATCTGGCCGCTCCGCTCCTTGTGCAGTCAGGTAATCAGCGCATAGTACGTTTACTTTTCATTCATAAGTCCGATGGCTAATTGGCACTGTGGTTGCAGCCTCGTATGTGACTGGCGGCGTGTTCTTCTGCGTTAGGGTAGGGATAGGGTAGACCACTGCTTCACGCACTCTACTCATTGGCCTCAAAAGCCCTGGACCGTGCGCTATCGTGTGGTATGTGATCCATGACTTTACCAACCTACTTTCCCATTTAGGCCCTGCAGATCGTAACTTCAAATTAATATTTTCAGGTAGTTTCTGGTGATCCTGTTCCACTCGGCGGGACACTGACACGGACGGGTCATCGCTGCTGCTTTGCTTCACCTGTGATTTCGACTGTTATGGACTGTGTGTGTGCGGGACACATCAGGCGTAAAGTGACACCCTGGGTCTGTACTGTTAGCCAACCCTGACGTTGTCTGTAGCCCTGGGCTTGCCCTGAAAGGCAACCGTCTCGGTATGAAGAAGTGTGCTAAAGCAAATGGTGAATGTTTCTGTAACTGAAAGATTTGTGCCCTGACCAACTTTATGTTTTTAAAGTCATTTATAATTGGTACGGAAAATAAAATCAATGTAAACTTGGAACCTTGTAACCCTGTTCTTTCCTAACGAACCTGTGTAGCCTTTGCGCTCAAATTCCACATTCTCCGCTGCGCACCGCCGCGGGCCGCCTCCGAGTTTCCCGCAAGGCTCAATGCCCACTACATCCGTCCCACACCGCTCCGCCTGGGTGCGTCAAGTCTAGTAGCGCATGCGCGAGATGTATGAAGTCTGTTTAACTTCTCCGACGTGGCGGAGACGAACCAGAAAAATAGAGGTCCTCCGTATTTTGGTGGTGGCGGTCGATGGAGCGGAGGATGTGGAACAGCGCAGCAGGCTTAGAATAGTTACGCATTTGCTGCGCACAGGCGGAGAGGGTCGGGGCGGAGCGTTGCGCAGCGGAGGATGTGGAATTTGGGCGTTAGGCTTTAATTCTCCAGTTATTCTGGAGTGGCGTTGTTGATGATCTTCCAGTCTAGTGTATATACACCTGTAAAGCCTGTATTGCCACATAAGCATTCAAGTTTATGTCCCAAGGTGATGTACCATACTTTTTTGTTCGTGCTCAGGTGTGTATGAGGAAAGAAGAAAAAAAAAAAAAAATGAATGACCCCTTGAGGTTCTAGTTGTAGACATCAGAATCCTTTTAAAATGAACCATTAAAAATCAATACTATTTAAAATGATTGAACTTGTACTTTGTATTTTTCTAGAGAGCAACAACAACCAACAAATTAAACCTAAAAGTACATTTTATGGCCTGAAGAACTAAATCCAATCGACTATTCTTGTGCAGACCAAGCAGGCAAAAGCACAACAATCTTGGCGATGCTAAGAAACAACAGTAACCCTTTCAGTGCAATAATGTTTTCCTCAGAACGATTTATCTCCTTGGTCTGAGTGATCATTCGACTGGCGATCATCACGCGCAGATTGCCCTCTCGGAGTCGGAGATGATCCTTGACCTCTGCGCACAGGTAAGTAGACATTTACCCTTGAGGCAACACCATCCACCCTTAACTGCCACTACGCTGTAATGTTCTCTGCATATGGGCACACATCCGTCACACGCCACTCGTTTCATTATTCAGCCTGAAGGAAGAGGGGAGTCCCAGAGGGAGGGGAGGGGGCAGGTTTCATCACCAGCTCAACACAAGCCAATCACTCGACTCGATCTTATTTTGAATGGGGAGACAAATGAAGTAAATCAAAGATAGTCCCTTGCACCCATTCTCTGCTCTGTGTCTTCATGAACATTGCATGAGCGCATTCATTCATTCATTTGCTCATAAAATTGTTTATTATTAACATTCTGGTGTTAATTGTATGGAAACCTTTATGCAATCCATTATTGTCTTGGATATTAACATGTTAATGTCTCAGCCTCTGTGAACTTTGTAAAAGACCACAGTAAAGCTGGACACACACTAGAGGATTTTTAGCCAGATTTTTAGTCTGAGGAGGCGTGGCTCAATAAAAACTTTCTCTCATGGCATGATCTGTGGTGGGACTCCTCATGTGTGTGTGTGTGTGTCCTCATGTGTGTGTATGTGTGTCCTCATGTCTGTCCTTAAGTGTGTGTGGTCTGTGAAAAGATCTTTAGTCTCAAAAGATTTAAAATCCTCTAGTGTGTGGGCATCTTTACAGTGGTCAAAGTGGGGTTTACAAGTTTTAAACACAGGGCTGTATAATATAATGTGATAATTATGTTATGATTACTTCATCTATTTAATTAACTACAATGCTTTATGCCAATTATTATCAATTCAAACATATCTTAAAGACTACGAGCTGGGACACACATATAAACCAGTATAATGACCAGCATATGTGCTTATTAAGAGAGATAGGCCCATTAAGACAACACTGTCTCTGCAGAGCTAGGCTCATGCAGCTGTGTCCAAAATACAGAACAAATTGCAATACGAGGCACATAGTTTTACAGCTAAATACAGGACGATTGGCCACTCTAGAAGGAGAGAGACACTAGGCATACCCGTCTTTGAAAAGAACCAGATGCATCATTGTTCATATACGATCAGTTTTGCAACGCAATGCAAGAGCCGGACAACAACTAAAAAGGAGGACAGGCTTTCTTCGGCCGGACAGCAGGCAAAAACCGGACTGTCCGCCCGAAATCTGGATGTCTGGCCACCCTCGTTGTGTTATGCTTCGATCTGCTAATCACTCGCGTTATTAAAAGCAAATCAACGAGCCAGCGCACAAGTTAAAGGCTGTCCTACAAACTGAACTCAACCAAATTGACCAAATTGATTTGAGGGCTCTTGCACGACAGTGCACCACTCGCCAGTCTCATGATCCCTCTCCAAATATAAAGTAACCACAGCTTTATGCCCATAGTGTGGTCTCCCAAGCGCATGCACTGCTGTAAGGATTTGTTCCTTAGTTTGCCTTAACAAGTGGAACTTAGCAACAAAATACAATTACTATTGCAAATGCTGGTATGAATGAGTGTGAATGTGGATCAATAAAGATAGTATAACTAAATGAAAATAAAGTATAAATTGGTAACTGACTAAACCATTTTGCTGGCTGAATAAACTGAGGGGTCATTTATCAAGACAGGTGCTAAATAGCAAGTGCAAACTGAAAAATAGCATACAGTTTTTGTGGGCACCTAATTTACCATTTGAAAGTGCGTGTATTACAATATTAGAGCCCCAAATCATATAAATGGGAGAATGCTCTTTGCTGCTGATCTACTTCTGGTGGCGTTGTTTAGTTATTAAATATCATGAATTGTGGGCTAACTACTGCCTCGGCTGTGACAGATACACACTGTTATGTGTAATATACTACAATGTTGACTCTGAGGGGTGTCTTTTGAGAGCATAAAATACTTCAGGAATGTATTAACTTTTCCACAACTGATCTATTGCTGTATTTAAATTACTTCTTTTCCCCTGTGTCTACAAAAGAGATGCAGCGGATCTGGCCGTTTAACCTCTCCTCATTCTTGCTCTACTTCCCTTCTTCTAGCTCTTCCTGTGTAGATTTGTGTTCGTCTGAGTGTGACACTGACTCGGTTTTCTCTTCTACTCACACGCAGCAAGAGGCAGGACTTTCTGATTATTCATCCAGCAGGAGTGAGAAGAGAGGAGCCTTTCCACTCACTCAGCCCACGGCCAGTTTCTCTATCACTGATTAAATTCAACACCACCCTGCCCCCACCACACACATGTAGTTCACATGGGAATTGGAGCCGCACAAGTGTGATAACAGTGTGGCTGGACACTTCCTTAACTTCTAATTCACTTTTACATACTCACTCCTCCGTAGAGTTAAATATAGATGTATGCGTGTCCAATGGGGAAATCAAATCTACTTCACTTCATGCCAATTAGAAAAAGTATTGTAAATTACATATGCTGTTGTAATAACTAAGAGTATAATGTAAGAGTTTCATATCACTGAATTACCATTATATTAGGGGGTACAATGGAGCACCACAGTCCCGCCTACCGCTGGCTGCCGGAAGTAAAAATCCCATTCAAAATTTTTGAAACATTCAAATTGTAAGGGGGATAATCAGCTATGTGGTAACTGCTAGCCATAGCATGGGTGTTTTATAAGCAAAATACCAAATACTTGAAAACACGGTTTATAAAGTTTTGGATACAACTTTTATAAATGTATTATTGTATAGCTGATTAACTGCTATCGTTGTTTTAAACATCACATCAAGGGGGTTTCCTCTGACTGAGATTTACACTTTTTTTTTTGGGCTAAAACAGCCCGAAAAAAACAATGCAAAATAATTTTAAAAGGTTCAAAGGTTTAGTTTTATTATTTAGTCATGATTTTCCTAATTGTGTTTTATTTCAGCCCAGTTTGGTCCTGATTTTGGTATTTTATAAGACATCTTTTGATAAACAAACAAATGGGTAAAAACTACTTTTAGTTTAAATGTATGCTTTATAATATGGCGATTCAGTCATCAATCATTGTAACATTTGTTTTCTCTTTTTCTGTTTTTTTCCACTTCACATTTTGAGACTTGTTGCTTTGTTTCAAAAATGTAGAAGAACGAATGTGTCACAAAAGATCATTCATTGGTTTTGTGAAATCATTGTTCATAGTAACTGTATATTCTTGATGCGATGTGTATATTCTGGAAAACAACTGTATACATGCACTTTGGGTAAGATTGGGAAAAATCCATATTTATTATATTGAATCTGTCAAACATTTTCTCTTCTTCATTTTTGTCAATATTTTTTATCTGGGTTAAACTTGGCGTATTTAAATACACTTTTTCTTATACATGCAAATTTCCAGACTGTGTTTCCCCCTGGTCCATTAGTGACCAAATTGATATTATGCAAATAGAGATTCCAAATGAGCATACGGGATGACTGTAGTACTGTTGGGACGGGGGCCGGCACTGGCAGCTGAATGAATTAATTGTGTCCTGTCTTGAGTCCGGAGGAAGCAGGCAGCCGGAGGAGGGCTTTGTTCCTCTCGGAGCAGCCCAGAGCGCTACAGGAAGTTCATATCTGGTGATTAGGATAGCCTATGAGATCGGAGTCCTCTGAAGTCTCTGTGGAATTCTGTAGGAAGTGCTAGCAGAGAGTATGTGTGTTTTCTTTTCTTTTTTTACATCTTTGTTTGGGGAAAAGATTGGGGGAAAAGATCTTTGGATCACTTTGAACTACTTTTAATTCATCCAGAGTAAAAATGTGGCTACTATTTTGCAAATAATGTACTCCAATTGTGAATAACCTACAGTATTTTGTCTAAAGTCTAAAAAAAATTTTCTAGATCCGCCCTGAAAGTACTTAATCTTTTATTTTGATATTCTTCCAGATGAGAACTATTTGTCCAGCCTATGGAATTGCTTGATCCTTTTGTCTAAAGAAATTACAGTCCCTTAATTGTCTTCAGTCATTATACATGTATATTTATTCCAGATATAGTCCTAAAACACTTTTTCAGTAAGGAAGAATTCTGATTACCCAGTGGGAAAAAAGCAAAACTTCAAGGAAAACCACATTGAAGGAGAGAATCACTTCAGTGGACGGAGAGGCTATAGATGGCCCAGGGCTGATGGGAGTCTGCAGCTAGCAGACCTATCTGTAACTGACTGACCTGATCATAGGCTATATTTCAAAGAAGAACGTTTTGAGCCTAATCTTAAATGTGAAGGCTGTGTCTGACACAGGCTGCAAGTTGATAAAATCAGAGCTTGGTAGCTAAAAGCTTAATGTCCAACTGTGCTTTTAGGGACGTTAGATCACCCACTGTCCGCTCACTGTATCGGCTAGATCAGGGGTCTCCAACCTTTTCTACCCCGTGAGCTACTTTTGTGTATCAAAAATGACCGTGTGCTACTAATGCTTCAAAGAAACATGTGTAACTAGGTCACTAGGACTGCTAAGATGATAATTCAACTCAATAAAAGTTTCCGCTATACTCTGTTGTATTCACCTAAATGTTCGGAGTTGTTTTGCTCAGAACAAAACAAATGCATCTAAAATTCGGCTCCCGGGCTACTGGTTGGAGATCCCTGGGCTAGATCCCTGGGCTAGATCCCTGGGCTAGATTAACGCGCCAGTACAAGCAAAGCATGCAACACATTTAATATCTAACGGCTATCCTGTCAAATATTGTCTATTCCTCTTTGTTATGCTCATATTCAAAACCAATGTCTTATTATTAATGTGACATCTCCTTGTTGCACCACGGAGTATAAAAGTTTCAAAAGTTGATATTTCAATGCGTAGCAGCCCAGCGCCAGTGAATGCTGTTTGATAATATTCTTCACACATGGGGAAGAAGAAGCTCAGATGCAAATGCAGTGGGCCCTCATATTGCAGAAGGGAGGAAGAAAAAAATTGCCCAAGGCTGTATTTCTACCTGCGGCTCTGCATTATTCACGAGATGGACTGCTGTGGGCTTTAGTGAACAGCATGAAAAACACATCCGCATTCTTGATAGACAAGGTATAAATCTGACATGGTGCATCTATAGCTATCCCTCAGTCTGGACTACCCCCTTCAAAAGACACTCCGCTTTACTAAGTGCGCACACGCAGACACCCGCTTATGCATTTCTAAAAAGATATCAAAGTCTGACAACGTAATGGAGCGGATCGATCAAGGCATGCTCAAAGCTGTGGCGTTGTAAGGGTGTGCTGTAGCATTTATCATTATCATTATTAATCATTACTGCCAGAATATCACATTGTGTCTGATTTCATCTTTACTGCGACGGTTTTTAGGGTTTTGCAATGAATTCATAATGAGGATCCTTCATAACCCGTAGTCTTCCATTGCACCATGGCTTCACACATCTCTGCATCGGTGCCAGTGGGTCGACCGTTGTCAACAGAGCGGGAGTCGTTAACACTATATATTCTGTACGTATGTGTAAAGATGCTGCAGCCAATGTGTAGACGCCAGAAGGAAGAGAATGACAGATCCCTGGTTTAGCTTGTTAGCGTGTTCCTCATACTTTATTTGTTTTAGTGCTGTCAAACGGTTCAAATATTTAATCGCAATTAATTTCGTGAATGTCATAGTTAACTCATGTTTGGGGGGCATTCACGGTGACGCCTCCCATGATCCTTCCCATGATGGCCGCTTCTATGCTTCTATGAAGAAATGGCTATAAACCTGACCTTCTATCTGTGATTATTCTCCATATATTTGCATTTTTGATGAAAATAAAAAAATCTCCTAAATATTGCTCATTTTTGGCACAAATGTTACTCCATACTTTTGTTCTACGTATACAGAAAACAAGAAGGCAGCTGAATACATTTTCAGGTTTTTATCTAGTACCGTTTTGAATCCCTGGGCGATTGTGTGAAGTGCAGAGTCAGCAGTTTTGGAAAATGCAAACGTAGCACTTTTTGACACGAATTTTGAACAGGACTTTACATCACTTCCTGGAGACATGACTGGACTCATTTTAAAGCCCCAACCCTCCTCTTTTATACACTGCTCACAAAAACTTAGGGCACACTCAAAAAACACATCCTAGATGTCAATCAATTCGATTTTTCGGATGAAAATCTTTATTCATAGTGCAGGGCAATGTGTTGAGAACAAAATAACATAAGAATGATAAATGGAAATCAAATTCTCAGCCCCT
>OMNZ01043616.1:0-17453 GCA_900303255.1 Lesueurigobius sanzi | reverse complement strand
TGTGTTGGAAAAAGAGGTGTGCAGAGGGGTGGATTCGAACTAGCGGCCTCACGCTCCTAAAACGGTAACTCTACCTACTGAGCTAAGCAGGTTATACTCTGTCACCTTAAGTCTGTAAGTAAGTAAGTAAACTTGAAGTTTACTTAAACTAACTTAAAGTGCTTCACAGAGGCAAAACATAAAAAACAACATTAGTCTGTTGACACTCCCCTATGGCCCTGCTGCTCCCAGTGGTCCAGGCTCATTAGCATGACAGTGGAGATGGTTTCACTCTAAGGTTGTTATTGTCAATCGGTTTCTGTCTCAGTAAATTGTCATAGTTTGGGTCCAACTTATACCGGAGTCCACCATTGCAATTCATAGCTGGATTTTTTAAAACAAATATGGCCTCTTTGACACCTCTCTCAAACCATCTACTTTCTTTCTTTCAAGATGTTTTCCTAGAAGACTGAAGAATTTTTGCCTACGATTCCGAAGGTTTATTCATAGGGATTTTGCAATACTTAAATCCTAGCCTGATGCATTTAGTTTTGAACCCCTAAAAACAAGGCTTCTTTGTTGACTAATAACTAGGTCTGTGTAAGTTCTCAGTTGTACAGGAGTTGTCCATCGTAGGCACAGATTCTTGAAGTGTAGGACATTTCGCTCTTCATCCAAAGAGCTTCGTCAGCACGGAGCAAACTTGGACGCCAGTTGAATTAATATAGGCAGTAGGAGGGGTTTACCTGTAGGTCCCACCTCTTTGCTTTAGTCCAGGGTTCTCCAACCTTGTTTACCCCGTGAGCTGCTTTTGCATACCAAAAATGGCAGTGAGCTACTTATGCTTCGAAGAAACACGTGAAACTAGGCCTATACGACTGCAGAGATGAAAATTCAACACGATAAAAGAAAATTACTGTAGTTTCTGCTTCATGGTTTGTTAAATTCACCTGCTCCTGATTACCTCTCTGAACTCTTGACTAGTAGACCCCAGTTAGATCAGGAAGGTGCCCCGATCTCGCTTAAAAACACAAGGAGATCGCGCTTTTAGTGTGACTGCTCCCAAACTCTGGACCAGCCTACCGCCAAACATAAGAGCTGCTCCAACCTTACAATCATTTAAAACGGCTCTTAAAACTCACCTGTTTGCGTTGGTGTTTAATTGAAGGTAAGCCTGTCTTTGCATTTTTGTCTTTGCATTTTTTTGTTGTATATATTCTGTATGTTTTTATGATCTCGCTGCTTGGGAAGCATTTTGGGCATCTAGCGTTGTTGTAAATGTGCTATATAAATAAACTTGACATTAATGTTTGGAGATGCTTTGTTCAGAACAAAAAAATGCATCTAAAATTAGACTCATCTAGTGTATGTAGAAATGTTGAAAGCCTTTGATGAGCTACTTGGAAAGGGCTGGCGAGCTACCGGTAGCTCCTGAGCTGCTGGTTGGAGATCCCTGGACTAGGTCCTACTGGTCTATATAAATACCACCTGCGTCCAAGTTCGTTCAGTGCTGACAAAGCTTTTTGGATGAACAGCGAAACGTCCTGCACTTCAACTACAGAGTTGTAGTTCTGATACCATTTTTTCTCATCCAATACCGATATCTGGACTCAGAGTTGTCGCCGATACGGAGTACCACTCCGATACCACTGTGTGAATAAAAACACTAGTAAAAGTCTGTAAAAAGACGCCAAAGCCCATAGCACATGGCTCATTCTGCATATAAAATGTATTCTGTCAGTGTTCGGTTTCCACTTTAAATGAAGGAAAAATGGGAAACACAAATGTATATACTGCAGACAGACACTCCCTTGTGTGGCAGCATATATTAGAAAAATAGGTCTGAATAAATATATGATAAGTCCTTTCAGGTCCAAGAGGCTAGCCCTCCAGCAAGGCCTTCACAATCCTGTGGAATAAGCTCCTATGCTGCGATTGTTAGGTTTTACAGTCTGCAGAGCCCAGAAAAACACATTGTGGTGTCTAAGTACTTTCTTTGATCAGACCAGTTTAGGTTTATCTGCATACCTGACCGTTTCCATTACTTCCTTTCTGCAATCTTCCTCATTTTGAGAATGAGGAAGAATTCATCGCCAAAAATGCTGACAATTGGTCATTTTTATGCAAAAAATTCCTTATATGAAAACATAAAATGACTTGCAAAACCGGTACATTTTTTTGTCATATACAGCTAAAGTTTCAAATCAATATTAATTAACCACAACTCCCACAATGCCTTCTGTCACACATATTTATTGTAAAAAATACATATAAAAACAATTTCTGAGACATACAAAAAATCGGAGCTTAGAAACAGTATTGAACTGACAAAGACCAAGCTGTATCTCGCGTCACATATTTACAATTCAATAAATAAAATCAATTACTTTGTTTTTCTTTCCTTTTTTAAACCAGAGAAAAAACAAAGGCAGATAGATTGTCCGTTATCTCGGGGATACAAATACCGCTGAAATGTTTCTACAATACTTTTTTAGTGGTTTGGGAAACTCAGGAAAGTCGCCCAAAACCGAGTCGAACTAATGTCAGAAAAACTCCTGTAAGTTTTTCCGTAAAGGAGCGAGAGTCGACAGACAAGAGTTTGTTTAGTTTTAAGGATTAGAGGTTTTGCACCACAGAGAGCAAAGAGAAAGGGCAAAGAAATTCAACTTAAATGTGCAGTTAGGGCTGTTTGTACCAAAATGAGTTTAGGATCCGAGAGGGTCTCAAACTGTGGCACACGGACGACTTCTGCCACTTCCTTCTAGTGTTTTTGTTTGGACCCTTGATTAATGCTGGTTTAGACCCAAACAAGTCCTGGTTTAGACCCAAACAAGTCCTATAATCTTGGTTTTCACAGTTTAGACAGTTGTCAAGTTCTGATTAAGGCCTGAGTCCGAGTCTAGACCAGATCCAGTCCTGGTTTTAGAGCTTTAGAAGTAGTTTGGCTCTGGTACAGGTTTAGTCCCAAGTCCCAGTTTAGACCCAAACCAAGTCCCTGGTTTAGACCCGAACAAGTCCAAGTTTAGACCTGAACAAGTCCAAGTTTAGACCTGAACAAGTCCTATAGTCTTGGTTTTTTTTACACTTGTTGAGTCCTGATTTAGGCCCAAGTCAGAATCTAGATCAGATCAAGTCCTGGTTTTAGAGCTTCAGTCCTAGTTTGATCCTGGTACAGGTCTAGACCCGAGCAAGTTCCCGGTTTAGACCCGAACGAGTCCCCGGTTTAGACTGATGCAGAAGGTTTAGAGTGTAGTCTTGTACTTTAGACACTTCGTCCTTCTTTAGCCTCGAGTCAGTGTCTAGTCCTATGCAGAAATTCTATGATTTAGTCCTGGTTTAGACCCAGGTCCGAGACTAGATCTGGTCAAATCCTGGTTTCAAAGCTGGTTTTCCATGTGCCCAAGATTTACACATTTTTGCAAAAACATCCAGTAGCTTTATATGCAAAAGTTCTGTTTTACTTTGGATTTTCCAAATTTTTGTTCAATTTCTGCCTTGTTTTAGTCACAATTTAGTTTTATTTTTTTACGTCTGGTTGACAAAATCTTCATAAAAATAATTCCTTCCCATTTCTTTTCCAAATTTAACGGAATCTATAGTGTTATTATTTAGTAAAATATTGCAATAATATATCACAATATTCCCACAATTATAGAATATTGCAGTTTTTCCTGATCCAATATCAGCCCTAGTGATTTGTGACTCTTATTTAGTCAAGTCCTGATTAAATGAAGTCTTCATTTTCACCGGATTAATCCGGGCTTAGACCTGATTGTTGCCAAAGAAACACATTTGTTGTCATTCTTGGTTTGTAAATGTGGACAACCATGACACAAAGTCTCTAAATCAAACAATAATTCACTGACTTTCCCTCCAATTGCGAGACGGGGTCGATATACGAACCCACTTCTCTTCAACACTTTTGCTTTTCCACATTTTTGTACAAACAGCCCATTTAGATTGTCCATTTCTTAAGTTCCAACCTGCTTCTCCAAAATAAAAAGGAAATAAAAACCAAACTCAAGAAAGCACCCAACCCCGACTTTAGCGCCAAAGATTACAACATTAACTTATTTTCACCACAAATATGAAATGACCAATGCACTTCTCCGCCCCTCTCCTCCTCTTCAAAATGCAGTTTATAAAAATATTGGCATTATATTCAATTAAATACTTATAAAGTCCAAAAAAAAAAGAGAAAACCTTCCCCTTGTACATGTGGCAGAAGGAGCATGCAA
This sequence comes from Lesueurigobius sanzi, assembly GCA_900303255.1. NCBI lineage: Eukaryota > Metazoa > Chordata > Actinopteri > Gobiiformes > Gobiidae > Lesueurigobius > Lesueurigobius sanzi. Next base: position 13,236 of record OMNZ01043616.1, on the reverse strand, counting down.
TCGGACTGGCTCGAAAATCAATAAATTCACGTTTTCGTCCGACACCAGCTTCGGAGAGCATCGCTGCGGTCGTTTTAAAGGTGCACCATGTGGTTTTGCGCTCCCGCCTCACAGCGAGGAGGTCCCCAGTTCGATTTCCAGACCGCGTGAGGCGTTCGTGTGTGAAAGGAGATTGGAGTTTTAATAGTCGGAGTCCAAAACAAGAAGCGGTTTCCAAGTGGCAGAGGTGGACTAATATTTCTATACTAACCAAGCAACTTTTACTTGTATTTGAGTAATATTTGACCCGACGTAGGAGTACTTTTACTCAAGCAACGACATGAAGTACTATGACCACCACTGCCAACTGGAAGACAATTGATCCTCCTACATTTGGTTTACAAGTGAAATTTATATTAGTAGTTGAATTCTGAAATGCAAATCTAATGTTTATTGTATATATTCAACTAATTTAATCCTAAAAATTAGAATTATATTGACTTTATAGCCAATATGTCCCACTAAGGCCACAATCTACTGTACATGGCTTCCGAAAGTATTCGTAACTTTATTCATTCTTTTGTCACTATATTGAAGTCTGATACCAAAATATTTAAGTTTTTTTTCTTAAAAAATATACACTCAGGCTCCTATTAAGGCTCATCTTTCTGTATCATGGGAAATTTTGGGAATTCAAAACATTTTAAAACATTATATGCATGTTTAAAGGCAGCAGCACCTGGAGGAATGTCGCCAAGAAATTATAGTTTTTCTTTTTTAATATTTTTCTAAACAGTTGACATTTCTTATTTGTTATGTATCATTGTTGGGGACTTTGCGTAGAATTTTTACCAATACAAAAAAACTTTAAAGGAGCTAGTATTCGACCGCTACATAATAAAACTCCAGTGATTAAAAGTGGCCTGAAGACTCTCTGAACCACGACGCTTCAAGAGCTACGTTGGAGACACCGCAATCTGGACATTCACCACCAGAGGGCGCTCCAAAACAACGCACCACACCTTTAAAACGACCCCAGAATAGAGAAACTAAATAAAAATACTTGCTAGTACTACATCCCCAATTGTCAGTCAAGGCAACCAGCACACGGAAAGGCCAAAGAAAACGCTATAAACACACAGAGCAACAGCGTAATTCAGAAAGTAACTATAGTCAGCATAATATTTTAAAAATCCTACAAAAAAAAAAAAAACAGGGCTCCAAGGAAACCACTTTCTGCCTCCGGTAAAAAAGGGGAGATTAGCAGACGCCGAGTAAACATGCCCCCAAAAAAGTGAAATCCATCTATGCAGCGTCTACAATCTGCTGTGAGCTGAAACAGACTGGAAAACTGGGTCCGAAGAACACAAACCGCATCCAAACCAAGGCTGAACGGTTTAGGAAAGGTGTCATTGTGTAATATATTTTTGGACAAGTAATTACGATGTTGTAAAAATCAAGATTCAGCTCATTGTGCACGTTCAGATCAGCCCCAGGAGCATTGATGATTTGAAACGAGACTGAAATACACAGGACACAGGAATGATGCCTTTCAGAACAAGTTTGTAGAGGTCTAAACCAGTGGGGGTCCCAAGGTGATTTCAAGATGTAAAATTAAAGAATATCACTCAGATTAGTGAGAGAAGGCCCAATAACACAGTAAACAATGTAAAAAGTAACCCAATTCTTTTTTTTTTTTTTTTTTTAAGTGGGGGGTCCTGGATTGTTCGCATGGTAATCTTGGGTGCCGAGCAAATTACCAAAATCAGCCTTTGCCAATCAGATTCTATGGGGAACTCAAGGGGGGAAGGCAATGGCAGGTCCCACTTTTTCCAATCTTCCCAAGAATATATAGTGGTTGGATTTCGATAAGAAGTCTAGCCACACTCATTAAGCAAAATATATTCGTAACACTGGGTTTTCTAGGTTTCTGGGTTGGTATGTTTTGTGACTTTGAAGTGTGTTTTGAGGGAATCAAATGGTCCTTTACCTCACGCAAGTTCTCTTTCAACATTCGTTTCGGCATCTCACATATGGGACACGCCCTCTCCACCGTATCGCACCCAATCCCATGAATTGTCAGACTTTTACTACTTTTTGAGGTAGTAAAGTGTCAGGTGTGGGTCTATAAATATTGTAATTTCTCTCATTTCTTCAAAGATGTCCCCTGAGGAATGTACTCCTTGCTCTATCTCTCTACTGCAACTACTTTTACAAATGCTGAATTCAGGATAGATTTTCAACCCAATACAGAGACGAGCGAGTAAAGTGGCGCAAAGGCCCACATTTGTACATACAACAGTGAAGGCTAACCATAATGCTAATGTTTAGCTTCATACTACATGCTAATGGCTAGTTTGTGTGCTGGTCTTTTATTCTGCTTTGTAAAAACATTCTTGACTTCATTTGTGGGAGCCAAATATGCTTAAAGTCTGTGAAAAGAGTGAAAATAAATGTATTTCCATAAGAGACTTCCTTCCCCCTCGCTAGGCCACGCCCCTAGTATGACACCTTGTCTGTATCTATGGTAAACATGATTCTGAAATGCATTTGATTGGCATTTTAGTTCATATTTCAGCCTTCTCTCAAATGTTAATGCCCCTACAAGGTTTTAACAAGTGCACATTGAACAGAATATGGACTTTCATCGAATTAATTCAAATCTTAATTGCAATTATTTCATATAGTTTCATTTCCCCAAATCATTCAGCCCAAACCAAACCATACCACTTTTACAGAAAGCGAATGTCTATGATGTTGCGTACCATACAACGTCACGAGTAACAGGCCTCCACCAGCGAAATTATGAATAAAAATGACTATTAATCGCAAAGAAAAGAAAGGAAAACCCGCTTGACCTGGCAGACTTCAGGAATTTACAACAACCACGCACTCCGCACTCTCACGCCATTTCAATGTACAGTCGAGCTCAGGACAGGCACCAGTCCTCAGTCGCCAATCACTCAAAGTTATCCACCACTTTTTTTCCTTTTCTTCTCCGGCGAAACGAAGTGATAAAAATCGCAAAACAAAACAAAAAAAACACAGCTTTGAGGGACAAAAGTGCTCAGAATTGTGCCAAGACCAGCCAGCGCTCCCGTTGGCCTCGAATACCAACAACCGTCCGACTTTGCTCCGTCCAGAATAGCAGCAACATTTTTCAACTCGGCGCCAACTTTTCACTCTTCCGCGACTGACCTTTTCAAAGTAAGAGTCCAATAAATGAAAAAAAGAAAAACACACCCCCTTGTAATGTGTACAGGTATGAACACCAAACTACGGCGGCAGAATGTCAAGAATATATCTAAAAGTTTGTAGTAGCGGTTCGCTTTGTTGAGCAGGGCTGCACAATATGGTCCGGCAAGATTCGCACAGATGTGATGAATGAAATATATTGTAGTGAAAATGCCTTGTGACGTAGTTTGGTGAGTATTATCGTAGTTTTACACCAGTGAAGTGGCAATTTTATGGAGAAAAAGTATAATTATTATCACAATACTCTGGTCAATGGTTCAGGAAGTGAAAAAAAATCCCATTCAAAATTCTAAAAAAAGGGGAAAAACGATGTATACATAACATGATATAATGATAAGAATATAATTAAGAAGATTTGTCCTCAATTTTGAGTAATCTCTATATGATAATGAATGATAACCCCAAAAAAGATGGTTCTTATTGGAAACAGGGCAGTCGACAGCAGTAACAAAGTGAAAAGTACAAATTATAGGCACTTTTACTTTACTTAAGTACATTTTATGAGGAATACTTTTACTTCACTACATTTCAGAGCCTATATATGTACTTTCTACTCCACTACATTTTAAAATTGGGTTAAAAGTATTCCATTTTCAAAGTGATCGCTCTATGACAAACTGGTTTAGTCCTGGTTTAGTCCTGGTTTAGTCCGGATTTAGACCTGGTTTAGACCTGGTTTAGTCCTGGTTTAGACCTGTTCTAGACCCGAGTTAGTGGTTTACCCTTTTAGACCTGGTTTTTAGTCTTGGTTTAGACCCGAGTTCATGGTTCTCTTAATAAATACTTTAACTTTTTACACAAAGTACATTTTACAGTTTACACTTTTACTTAAGTAGGAATTTAATCTGATACTTTTACTTTAGTAAGAATATGGGGTACTTCTTCCACTGGTCGACTTGGTGGGGCCCTGGGCAAGGCAGGTTCAAAGGCCCCCTTCTCCCATTTTCTATTATTTTAAATTGAAAATAAGCTCCTTCATAGCCCTCCCCCTTGTAAAAATCATTTTGCTGTATATTTTTAAACATTGTTGAATAAAATATCCACGCTACAGTCCGTAGTCAACAAATATACATCTAATTAAACTCTTGATATTCATTTTCCCGACATGTCTGTGGAGATTGTGGGGATTTTCTCTTTTTCTGAACCAGCCTGATGTTACGTCCTCGAGCACTTTGGCGGATGGAGCGGCCGTTGGCGCACATTGGCAGCCACCTTTTTGCTCGTCAGTCGTCCTGACGGCAGCTCTGGCTACACCAGGAGAAAACCACCACTTCCACAGAGAGCGACAGCCCTGGGTCTCCAGCCTCGAACAATTAGGAACGTAGCCACGGCAATTCACATTTCAAACTAAATATTCTACGTTCTGAAGAGTCGAGAGACCGCGAAACGTGCCCGTGAAAGGAAAAAGTCATGATCGAAACCCATGAATAGCTTTTTACAAGCTTGCCAAGCACAATATAAATCTGTGATATTATTATTAAATTGGATATGTTTTTTAATACTTATTTCAGCCTTGTACTGGTCTTTTGCGTCATATTTAAACTTTGATTGACCAGAAAATACATATAAAGACTTTCCACATTATTATAAAGACTTATAAATATATTAAATCATATAAACTATTTCTTTATTATTAGCTTTTATGTTTTATCCTCATTTTTCCTTGTACCGGCCCTGGTGTCATTTTCGATTTTGACACACCTTTCTCCACCCAATAAATCTCTGGTCATATTGTGCAGCCCTGCAGGTTTAGCTTCTCTCCGAGGGTTTTGGGGGGTTTGATGGAAAGCAAACATTCGCAGCGTGACAATACACTTCGTTATAAACACTGTACGTTTTCGCTGGGAGCAAGAAATACACAGGAGGAGCGTCCCGTCGTCACAGTTACCGACTCCGAAATCACCTCCCACAAAAGTTTGAGATTTTATCAAAGCAAAAACAAAAAAGAAGTTCTTTCAGGTTTTTTTCCCCCATCTTTGTAACATCGTTTTCACTCGAGCCATTTTCGCAAACTCGGATCATCCTCCGAAACAAAGTGAGTTTTGCGTTTTGTTTTTGGCTTCAGGAAAAACGGTCTTTGAAGTCGTGGCATCGTCCTCCTCCTCCGCTGAAGTCCTCTCCAATGTACAGCTCGAAAAAGGGACAGCGACGATTCGGTTTTTATTAAATCACAATGTTTCTTCTTTTTTTTCAAATTGGGATTTTAATGGGATTCAGTGTAGTCTCCTGCAAAAGAGAACGAAACAGCATTATTATTTCATTGTAACTTCTGTGTGATAAGGGCGAGACACGGCAGGTGAACAGGGGGGAAATAATATTATGAATAATATTCATTTCAAACTTTGGCTGTATATACTGACAAACATGGGGCAAAGAATTGCAAGTTTTTTCTTTTTATGATTTCATATAAAAAGTTTTATTTTATATGTGAAAATGGGCAAAATTTTCTACGACCAAATATTAATAGAGAAAACTATTAATTTAAACTGGGATCTATTTTGTTAATACCGTAATTTCCAGCCTATTGAGTGCACTGGAGTTAGGGCTGAACGATTTATCGCATTTGTGATTATATTGCGATATTACACAACAGAGGTATGCGATTTTTAAGGGGAAAAAAAAATGCTCTGTCCAGCCACTAGGGGGCAGATTGTTTTAAAAGGAAGAAATTCCACACTGTCCAGCAGAGGGCACTGACACTGTCTTATGGCCATACAGCCTTTGCTCTCTCCTAAAAATTATAAAAGCACAGATGGAGCTAAAGGACCAGCTGAAAATATAATTTATTTTCTAAAATGCACATGAATGCAAAAAAATGGAATTGGCTGGCCAAATTCCCCAGCTCTAAATTATTAACTTTTTTTTTGTTAAAATCGTTCAACCCTAAAGAGGACCTTCAAAAAATAAACGCATATTACATCGCAATCGCAATATTGAGAGAAAATGTTTTTTAATTATTTTCCAAAATCGTTCAGCCCTAACTGGAGTATAAACCTTTATGCCACTCATGGTTAGTGGTTACGTGAAGCCATATTGCCAAAAATCCTAACTAGAGACTACACAAATGTCCTGATCATAAGTTTACATCTTGGAACAAACATCCCTTTTGTCAGAGAGTCCTGTATTTCAGCTGAAGTGAGTTTCTCTTTGCTCCTGAACAGTTGTTGAAGGTCATGTAAACGTTAGATCAGGGACATTTGAGTAGTTTCTGTTTCATTATGATTTCAAAAGAGTAAACTCAGTTCTTTGACAATAAATGGCTTCACACAACCACTAACCATGAGTGGAAAATAAGATTTTTGTGTTGCCATTCATATTTCAAAAGATTAAAAGCGTATGTAAACTTTTGGTCATAACTGTATAGCTCGGAAATTACAGTATATGAATTTACTTTTACTCAGAGGGGATTTTGGATATCCTGCTCAGTACTAGTGAAAAAAAAACAATAAATCAGACACAAATTAGTGATTGAAAAACATATGTCAAAATACTGTTAAGCTCAAGAATGGAAAGTTTGTAGGCGCTACTAAAGTGCATTTGCGGATGGCATCTACCAGAAAGGAATTGACGGTATTTGGTCTTGGTGGAGAGATCAGGAAAAGTCGGCAAAATGTCTTAAAGTACACATTGTAAAGGGTGAGTTTGGGAATTCTTTTACTTCGGCGTTAAAACTAAAGGGATGTTAAGGGCGAAAACATTCAAAAACTCTGAAAAGTCTTTTCTCCTGCTGTGTCTCGCCTCAAGTGTCCAGCAAAACAACGGCATTTCAAACACGAAATGCCAAAAGTGCTCCATTTCACTTGCACAATGCATTATACAGGACCTTCAGTTGTTTTCGTAACAGCAAAAGCCACAAAGGGGAAAGCAGCCCACGATTAACTTCTCTTTAGACGTTAAGTGCCTTATGTAACCCATTACCATTTTCCAGACGGAACCGTCACGCTCCCAGTTCAAAATGACACGCATCGAATAATGATTTAACAACGTCTTCAACATCAGAGTCACATGAGCAGCTCTCGCCTCCTGTGACCGAATCAATTCTACATTTCACACTTTAAAGTCTGTGATGTTTGTTAAATCAATTACTTATGGCTTATTAGCTATGGAAAACTTGTCTTTCATCATTTTAATGCCGATATGCCCTTTACAAATGTGTTTTTTTCACATCTATGGCTGAGAGAAGAGGCGTAACTGGATTTTTGAAAGAAAAAAATCCCCAAATATTCAGTGATTACGAATATTTTAGCCAATTAGTGCCGACATGTGTACACTGCTTTAAAGTTCAACTCTGTGTTTCTGCCTCAAATGGAGCAGGGACTGTCCCCTTTACTACAGCTATTGTTGTCCAATAATTGATTTCAAAGAGAGAAAAGGTCCATTTTGTTCAATATTACAGCGTTTCCCATCAATAGAGGAGACTATGGTGGCCCCCCAGAGTCTAAAAATAAGCTGAGGATTAAGTAGGTGTGACAAATTAATTAAATTAGACTGTGTACTTTCTGTGTATTTTTGTAAACTGAAATGACAATAACTTTTGAATCTTGAATCTTGCATTTCATGAGTACAGTGATATCAATCTGGAAGGGGTTTGGTTTAAATCGTGCAGCGAAAGGATGAACTTTTGTTGGATATTCACTGCTGATTGGATGAAGCGAACCTCGTTTAGAAAAATTCAGATCTCGTCACAGTCCAGCTGCAGCACAAGGTTAGACAAAGGGAGCAGTACTCTATCCAGTTTCGAGTCTAAATCACTGCTGGGCCTGTACCTGAGTTGTTGGTCACGTGGCGAGGTCATGTGACACAGAGTCAGTCAAAGGGATGCTCGGGGCAGCAGGGCTTCACCTTCGACCAGGAGTCGATGCAGCTGCACAGACAGAGACGCATTGGAGACGTGTTAGAAATTACAACCCAGTAAAATGACTTATGCACATCAAACGCACCATCAATGGCTCATTTTGTCACAGGATTTTGAAAACAAAGAAACAAAAAAAGATAATTTTGAGAGTTTAAAGACACAACAGATACAGTTGTGCTCATAAATCGACTTTTTAGAACTTTTGGCCCGTCCCCCAGGTTGGGAACCCCTACTAAAGCATGCTACAATGTTGTTCACTCATCAAAAACATAGCGGAAGTTGCGTTTTGAGCTTATTTCTGAGGAATCTCTGAATCCCTCCCCGGTGACTATTTTTAGCATGGGTTCCTCCGCGACGCTACTCCTTTTCCCGCGAAGCTCCTCCTGCTGCACTTACTTCTCCATCTCTGGCGAAGAGCCATATTTTCAAAAACATCGGAGAGGACTTTATAATGCTGCAGCATGGAGCCCCACGGTCTGTTTTTGTCCTTTTTTCGTAGGTAAAGCTGTTACTTACGAATGAGATCTGTCGTTTCCGCAGAGTTATAGGAATTGTTGTTGCAGGACCTCAACACAATGAAGCTGTTCCACTCACTGGAATATTGGGGACTTTTATTTTGAAAGTGCCAAAGGAAGTATTAAGTTGCTCTTAGCAGAACCTTGATATTTCTTCAGTTTGTGGTTTGTTTTGTTTCAGTGTGGATTGGATTCCTTTTCAATACTGTAGGGCTGCAAGATTAAATCGACATTGCAAGTTTAAATACTGCAATAACCTAACCCCAAAGGCTGAGTTTTTTTCTTCTTCCTTGCGTCTCATGAAGCTGAAATATAATAAATGAGTACTACTGCAATGTATAACCACAGTTTTAAGAGTATATTTTGCTGGCAATACTTGGGCAGTAATAATAAACAATAATACTGGTCACCGCAATCATTTTGTCCAAGAAAATTGTGAGACTAAATTTTCATATTGTCCAATCCCTAGCCCTAGACAATACTGAATTGCATGGAAAATATACAACATAAATCTAATATTAAAATCACAAATCGCAATTTATGTCTGTTCTGTCTGTTTTTTGTCAAAATCGTACAGGCCCACTTCTTGAGAAAGGCTTGTTGGAGCCGATACGCGTGGAAGAAACCAGCCACATGTTTTAAAAGATTTTAATATGTTACTGTATAGCCCAGTACAATAAATGCTTTTTAGGAAATGTAAATAGAGAATAGTAGTGTGGGAGGAGTGTTCTTGGTTCTTTGGGGAACAGAAGAGAAAAACACACGCCAAAGAGCACCTTCCCCAAAAAAATATTGTTGTAGTTCCTGAGCACTCTACATCCGTGTAAAAAAATATATCTGTCCACACAACCGGTCTAGCATTGGTCCATTTCACCAGCATTCTGTTGGTATTTAATGGCCTTTTTGGAAATCTCCACTTGGAAGAGTTTATAAAAATATCCAAACGATGACGTCATGAATCTGTTGACATGTGGACAGTAGGCCCAAGCGAATAGAAATATCCAAGTACTGCACAAGGCCTAAGATGGTAAAGAGAACACAAACTTTTCCAGGTTAGCTCCTTCCTCAGACACTATTGCGCAGTGATGTTTGGACGCGCTGCAGCAGGTTTCTTTGCTAAATCTAGTTACCATCATCATCATCTTATTCTTATAATAAATGTGACTTTTTAAACCAAGAATAATCCTCCTAGTGTAGCCCATGGAGCACGAACGAAGAATTGCGCCTTTGTCTCCAACACGGCAAACTACAACACAACGCTGTCCAGGTCACGGTAGATTCAATCAGGGCCCGAGGCCGACGCAGAGGTGACAGGTCGACCGTTAGGGGCGAGGGGCATGTGATCGACTCATGCTAATGCTAACGAGCACTAACCACCAGAACTAAAGGAAGACTGAGTGAGCATTGTGCAGAAAATGCCTCAGGGCTTTTTAAGTGTGAACTCGGGCTAAATGCAATTACCACGGAGCGAATGAGCCGTGTGTTTGTGCCATAAGGTGCTTTATTACATTATTACAGACCTTTAGTCGGGGCTATTTTTAAACAGGTATCAGCTATCGACCACAATTTCACAACAAGCACATCTGAAGTATATCCAGGAGCCTTGCAATCTGATATTGCAATCTATTGTTTGACCTTTGCATAAACCGTTCATCTCTTCATCTTATAACTACTGGCCATTTTAGGGTTAGTTTATACAAGTAGCAGCAAGTTAAGTGGCCACAAACATGACACATCTATGCATTTATCACATTATAGAACTTCCACAAACGAAATTGACAAATGTTTTCCCTGAACAAATCAACAAAATATTAAGTAAGTAAGAAAATACTAGGGCTGTGCTCAATATATCGTATCGGCAATATATCGCTGCGGAGTACTTGACAATATGTGTATCGTGGCAAGACACCTGTATCGTGATACGCAAATAATAGAATAAAATTAATTTTATATGCTTGTTTGAGCCCTTGGCTAATTCAGAACGTATCACAACACACACGCCAACTACTGCACCAACTTGCTGAGCACATTCAACATGAAAAAAACCTGTTTAGTGACTCATAAGATCCTTTTTCATCCGTTTCTGTGGAATATGTATTGTATTATGGACGCTGTATCTGGATACACTTGTATCGTGATACGTATCGTATCATTAAGTTGTTGGCAATACCCAGCCCTAGAAAATACTCTTTAAAATGTCCAGGCAAAACACTCCACACTGGGTAAAGTAATCTAAAAAGGAGTGAAATCTTATTTTTTAGCTTGATTTGTGCTTGTATTTTTGCACTTGGAACAGGAAATAATGTCTTATTGCACCTAAAATAAGATGCAATTTCTTATTGACCTTATTTATTTATTTTTAACTCTTCAAGATATCTATTACTTACAGCGCATTTAGGTCGTTTATGATGAAAAACACTGTTATTTGTGGAAAGTGGTGCTTTATATTGGGCTACAATTGGGAAGTTCGACCCTTGGTGTTTGACAATGAAGAAAATGGGCCCCTCCATCGAGCAAACTTGCCTACCCCTGAATCAGACCTTAGTTCATGTGTGCTGACAGAAGACATTACACTTCGTGACAAATGCGGCTCGGCATCACAGAGATATTGGCAATAAACTAAGACTAGAAATTTGCATTTTAACAGTTACCAGCATGCAGCTGCCGTTCACCTCAATTTTAAACTATAGGCTCTTAAGAATGTTGTGATGTCACGTAAATTCAACAACTTTTCAGCAAAACTTGGTCTAAAAAGAGTTGAATTGGTTTTGTTTCATAATCGTTTGTACTTTTGATGAATTTATGCCGTAAAAGATCAAACAATGTTATTATTTTCAATACTTAATGCCTGCTGGAAACAAATGCTTTTTGATTCATCATTCTTTCAGTGACCTCTGAAAGCCCCCGGGTCCTTGTCATTTGCATGTTAACCCCTCTCCTTTTGTCGGCGCCTGTCTGCTCCCCGTGTGTAAATTATTGATATGTTAATGACGGGAGTGTGGCTGGAGCTGGGACAGTGTGTGCGTTTGTGTTTGTGTATGTGGTCGGGTTGTGGACGCACCTCTTGTGGTAGACGCAGAGACAGGCCAGCCGCGCGATGGTCTCCCCCTGAAGCAGCTCCTCCAGGCAGATCGAACACTCGCCGCTGTCTTTACTGAGCACGTCCGCTGCAGAGAGAGCGAGGGGAACGAGAGGAAGAGGTTAGGCTTGGAAAACTACAAAGTACGCTTGGGATGGGCAGTCGCAAGAACACTTTTTTTGATGCCTGGTTAGATAGAGACAAGATGAGACTTTTCATTCACTCCATGCATCTCTTTAGAACACAATGTTAACACAGAAACAGACTAAATGTAACAATAAAACAGTATGAGACAAATAAAATAGTAAAACATAGAATCCATTATAGGACGGTGGCTACAGACTTTATCTTTTAGGGGTTATTGATTTTATACGTAGATCATTTAATTTATGCTTTAGCAATGCCTTTAAATGTGGGTATTATTCTGGTTTAGATATGGTTTACGTTCCAAGAAAAAACCAAGGCCCTCCTCCCACAACATTAATTCTCTATTTACATTTTCTTAAAAAAGCCTTTATTTTGCTGGGCTAATATATATTAAAATAATTTAAAACAAATTGCTGGTTTCTTCCTTCCTCAAGAAAGACTTGTTGCTCACTTCGAGAAAAAACCTGGGCTTTGTTCTACGGCTGTTCACACCTGTCTATGACATCAGTCTCTACCTCAGCAGCAGTGACTGTGGTGAGGAAGAGACTTCTTGAGGACTCCACGCTAGCTGAAAGGATCAAGCTAACTACCCAGGATTAGGGCTGGGTACTTTTCATGTTTTTTCGATACTAGTACTTTAACGATACTTGGTTTACGATACCAATACCTGAACGATACCTTTTTCGATACCTATACTAAATTATTGGTCATCTACACAAAAAAGTAAATATCTAGAAGGTTAAATGACCCAAATTCATCTTATTTATCTAAATTTGAGCTGTTTAAGTGGCTCATTTGACCTAATTCTAACGACTTGTTTTGACTTGCTTCAATAGATTTCTACTTAGTTCCTTTTTTATTTAAATTAATTTACCAATGGGGTCAGAAAATTGGTCTTTTGGCAGTTTTATTTCCCTAATTCAAGTGAGATTACCTTAGAATCAGTACAAATTGTCATGAAATAAACCAAATAATCTAGATGACAGTAGTAAATGTGTCTAATCTAGTCAAAACTGCTCTAAACAAGACTAATATTCTCAAATCGAGTAATTTATCCTCGTGCTTGATTTTAGTTTTGTTGTAGAACCATAAAAACAGAACAATAATGATCATTTATTCGATAAAATTTTTTATCATTTATTTGAGCTGAAACACCTCAGCCCTTTCTTTACTGCAGTCTCAGATCCACCAGGAAGACAAATTTGCTTTCTGATGATGAATATTTTTTCCATTTGTACCAGTTTTCGGTACCAATTTATTTTTCGATACCGGTAGTACCTTCATAATTTGGTACCCAGCCCTACCCAGGATGAATCAATAGGAAGGCAACGAGCAGTAATTAAGGTGTGAATAGGCTAAGATGTTTTCAAACCTTTAGAACCAAGAGAGGTGGGACTAAAGCTTGG
>OMNZ01043607.1:0-11409 GCA_900303255.1 Lesueurigobius sanzi | reverse complement strand
AATTGGAAGATATGATTCATAAAGTAATGAACTTTCAATCAACAAGTCTTTTCTAAATCCATGCAAGAAAATATATACAGTAGACAATTCTATATCCATTCTATATCCAGTGATTCTCAACTGGTGAAGATTCGGGACATACTTTCAACGTATCATAACTCATGATATATAAATTGACCATAAAGTGACCTGTTTGGTCAAATCAAAATGTAGTGTTTCTTTGCAGATTTGAGTTGGTTTTAATCACTGTTTATACTTTTTCCTATTACAAATGACCAAAAGAATTATCAATAAAAGGGTTTGGCAAAGGCAGTTGAGAACCACAGCACTATGAAACATCATGAGCAAAGGCTGCAGCTACAAAACCTGCCCTTTCTGGTCTGAGGAAGGGTTTATTGTCAACGTTATAGGCAGAGATGATGCTTCAAGCTATTTCATTTTCCCAAAACAATAAATTACTTCTTGATGTTCAACAGTGGCAATTTGATGTCTCTGTATTAGATAAAATCTTGTCAGAGCAATGTGGCTATCATTATTGCGATCTTAAATAGCCAGAAGCCCATAGAGAGAGAGCGCCAAAGCTAAAAGTTTGGGAGGATCCGGGCAGTAAGTCACGGCGCTGGCTCTGCTGTGTTTAATAGCACCATTAATCCATGGGCGTAACTGAAGTGGCTCAGGAACAACAAGGACCTTTGGGATATCTTACACATTCCTCTAGGCTTTGAGACAGCGCAGCCTTGCCATAATATACACAAGCTGCTAATGAAAACCCGCTGTTATCCTTTCTCTCTCTCTCTCTCCCTCCCTCTCTCCGCAGGCTACGACTTCCCAGCAGTGTTGCGCTGGTTCGCCGAGAGAGTGGACCGGATCATCCTGCTGTTTGACGCGCACAAGCTGGAGTTTTCGGATGAGCTCACGCGCGCCTTCGGGGCCCTGTGCGGCCACGAGGACAAGCTGCGCGTGGTCCTCAACAAGGCCGACCGGGTGGACTCGCAGCAGCTGATGAGGGTCTACGGCGCCCTCATGTGGTCGCTGGGGAAAGTGTTCAAGACGCCCGAGATCCTCAAGGTGTACATAGGGTCGTTCTGGTCCGAGCCGCGGCTGAAGTGCGACCACTACGAGCTGATCGAGTTGGAGGAGGAGGATCTGCTGATGGATATCAGGAACCTGCCTCGCAACGCCGCCATAAGGAAGCTCAATGACCTGGTCAAGAGGGCCAGATTAGTCAGGGTAAGATAAGGTTAGATTATAGGGACTATTGTAGGAAAGCAAGCAGCGGTATGATGACAATGATCAATGTTATGACTGGATTATAATGAGATAGGGGATATTATAGGGATCCAAGCAACAATACACAAAAGACAGCCACTTGGCCACTAAAATAGAGCCACTAAAAGTTAAAAAAAAAAAACAGCCAATGGAATAGGATTTTTTGCATTTATAACTTATATCCAATATAATCAGATGTATGATTTAATTTTAAGTGTAAATGATATTATTTATTATTATTTATTTATTATGCAATGAGATCTTTTTTTCTGAATTTAAGTGTAAAAAACTTGCCCCTTTGGCAAATTTAGGTTTTGTTGAAATTTGTAGGGTAAATTTACTTCTTTAAAAAAAAAAAAAAAATGTGTCCTATTACTACTACTATTTCTAGATTACTGACCTCTATGATGATTTTTACAAATATAACTACACACATCAGGATCAAAGCACCTGTTTAACTACTCCAAAAATACTGAAAATCAGTCAATTATTTTACAACTGCAAACTCTGTCTTATTCTAGTGCCATCCATAAATTAGGAAAAACAAACTTGCCTATTGCTAGTGTCAGTGCTATGGGATCTGAAACTGAATTAGATAACTAAACTAAGTCAAGACTTGGGCAAACATCACTTGCGTGAAATAATGACAAATAGCTCTCAAAGCCTAAAACTATTTTACCCATGTATCTGTGAAAAAGATAATCATAAATTAAGAACTAGTGAATTAAACATTTGATGTAAAACTACCACCTAACTCTTTACTCTCTTTGCTTTATACAGGCTCATGCTCACATTATTGGCCACTTGAAGAAAGAGATGCCCACTATCTTTTGCAAGGAAAGCAAAAAGCACAGCCTCATCTATGATCTCCCAGACATTTTCCTCAAAATCCAGCAACAGCAGCGGGTTCCTGCGGGAGACTTCCCAAATTGTACCAAAATGCAGGTAAAAACTTGTAATTCAATTCACTTTTGTAGTCCAGATTTCGGTCTACTTTAACCCTTTTAGCCCAGTTTGGTCCAAATAGATTGCCTTTTAGAATGATATACTGTCATACTTTCAGTCGGAGGGCAGGTGCCAAGAGACAGTTTTGAAGAAATCTCAAAATAAAAATGTAACAAATTTGGAGCCCATGATCATTATTTGGTAAAGATTAGATTCACAAACCTGCCATATTTTTCAATCACGTCTTGAAAAAGTCTTGTTGGTGCGTGGAAGAAACCAGCTATTTTAAAAGATTTTAATATATATTAGCCCAGTACAATAAAGTTTTTTATTTTTTATGCAAATAAAGATTTGCAATGTGGGAGGAGTGCCTTCGTTTTTTCTGTCATATTATTCTTATGTGTTAAATTCTTTCATCTGTCCAAATTCACCAATGTCGCCTCTTTTGAACAAGACAATATTTTGACCTTTGTTCATATGTGCTGACAGAGAAGATATTGAAAAGTGCGCTAGCTTTGAATTCATGTGTAAAAGCCATTATAGAGATAGATAAGAGCCATAAACAAAGTCAAAAAATAATCTGATCTGATCTGATGTTCGCCATAGTTACCATCATGTGATCACCACCTGCACGCCACTTCTCTCACGTCTTGGTGATTTTTGGATATTTTACAAAGTGGCACTTCATGTATAAAGTTAGAGAGTCACTGCATTAACTGTCTTCATTTTCTAATCCAGGAGAAACTTCTGGGTCAAGACTTCTCAAAGTTCAAGACTCTCAAACCGAGTCTCATGGCCTCCTTGGACAAACTCCTGACCACCGATATCGCCAAGCTGGTCCCGCTCCTCAAGATACAAGAACTCACGAA
The DNA here is from genome assembly GCA_900303255.1 of Lesueurigobius sanzi. Lineage (NCBI taxonomy): Eukaryota > Metazoa > Chordata > Actinopteri > Gobiiformes > Gobiidae > Lesueurigobius > Lesueurigobius sanzi. The sequence goes on along the minus strand of OMNZ01043607.1, from coordinate 8,326 downwards.
GAAATCCCTCCCGGGCGTGCTCGACGGCGACTTCCTGGGAACCTTTAAGCCGGAGCACCACAGGCGCGACCCCTTCAAGGAGATCGAGGAGGGCAGCGAGGACGACTTCGACGAATGGGCCGTGGAGAAGTACAAGCCCAAGTACGACGAGATCTTCTACAACCTCAACCCCAGCGAGGGCAAGCTCAGCGGCACCAAAGTCAGGGAGTGGATGACCGGGACGCTGCTGCCCAACTCGGTGCTGGCCCACATCTGGAGGCTGTCCGACGTGGATGGAGACGGGATGCTGGACAATGACGAGTTCGCGCTGGCCGTTCATCTCATCGAGGGAAAGATAGACGGGTACTACCTGCCCCGGGAGCTCCCCTCGCACCTCCTGCCCCCGTCGAAGCGGTGCAACAACGCAGTGGTGGTCATCAAGGAGGAGTGACAGCGACTCTGAGACGTTTCTTTGTACTATTTGTAAATATTCAATAGGTAAATTTGTACATACATTTATTTTGTTTACCTAAAAAGACGGAGTGGCAGTTTAAGGTTTGCTCCAGCTCTCTCTCACTGTCAAACTCTTCTATGAGAGAATGAATGAAGGACATTTTTGTTGAGCCAGTATTATCCTTAGACCCATAGTATTTCTCTCCTGTGAAGTAAAACTGGAGATACTACATTAGCGATTGTTATTAGATAATTTTAGATACTCAAAAAACATCAATACTATCCAAGGTGGCTGATGTCAATTTGAACTGTGAGGACCATCTTATTTTGAGCAATTATTAAATCATGATTCAAGTCTTTGATGCTCAAAACTACTTTTTTTTCCTTCTACAATTCTCCTATTGGTTAGTCTTTGCCACACTTTGTCAGGAAAGGAAGATTTATTCAATCACAGTGGACTGCAAACTCTCAGACAAGCAGAAAGCCATATGCATTTTACTCTAGAATATTGTACAACAACTAAAAGAAAGAATCTGACCTACACAATTCATTTCTTGCTAGATTGACTAAACTGGCAGAAGCCAGATTGATATGTGTAGCTCGAAATTGAGTTCTACACATTATCAATCTGGAAATACTCTCGCGCAAAGTGTCCGTGAAAAGGAGGGACAATCAGAACAATGCTTTGAGCTGATTGGGCCCCAGTTAGTACACGCCTTCCTACATGCGGTTTTAGCCAATCATAGCAGCAAGTCATGTGGCGTATCACCCGCAGCAGGAAATCTAGTCAGGAGGAAAAGCACAAAACATCTTCTCCATCTACAAACGCACAAAGCGCTTCCCCTTGCTCTGTTTTTATAACGAGAAATGGTCGGAATTTCAGCTAAAATAGAGTCAATCTACGAAGTCCTCTGAGGTAGCCATGTTTGTTTTTGCCGGGGCTGACTGTCGTCATACCTACATATCCCGCCCCAAGCTACACAGCAGCATGTCATTGGTTCAAACCACTGGTTGTGACGAGATGAACCTATCAGCTGCCGCCTTTCAAGATGGATTTGTTGTGAGACTGAAAATTCAGTTCTTGCGCAAGGTTACAGATTGACCAGCCCTAGTAAAAACACATTTCTAAACTTAAAGGACCTTTATCTATGTTTACAGACAATAAAAGAGGAAGCATGTCAATTTCAAATCGTTAGCTGTGGTCCAAACTCATTCATAACGTTCCTTTCTTTCCATTTCTACCATCCCAATTCTTCACAGGGATGAGTTGATATTTTCACATTCCTTCATTTCAGTTTCAGTGTCATTTATAATCAACAATAAAGCCTTGATCTAATTTGACTTGCAGCGCATTCAAGTTAAACCATGCATTTCATTTCGTTGTGATAAAGTCCCCTTCATTAAATCACGCTGCATATTTTTCCAGGATGTACTGCATGTTACTGTACTCACGTAGATGACAGAAGCGGCCGTATAAACCCGGAGAACAGAGACAGGCTCCAAACAGACGATGGCAGTGTCCGCTATTCGGGCAGTTGCACTTTCTTCTGCAGTGTCTCCCGAAGTATCCCCTGGGACAGCCTGGAAACAAACCGCTCTGAGTAAGACGTAGGTGAAGGATGGCATCACAAAAAGGCATCACATCAACATTTGGACATGTTATGTTGCAATAAGTCAAATCATGTTTCACTAGCCTCTATGTGCTTTGCTTAAAGTGTTATTGTAATAGATGGCAAGACACAGCAGGTTCAGATCTGTTTTTCTTTACAGTGTAGCAGTCTGATACTAAAATAATATAAATGTACTGTATGTACATTTATAAAAATTCTGTAAAAATTCTAGACTGATAACCTTACCTGCTGTACATGAGAAATACAAAAATATTAACACATATATTTCTAAAGTAGGCCAAGATTCTTCAGTCTTCATCTGTACTCTGTAGTTGAAGTGTTGGACGTTTCGATCTTAGTCCAAAGATCGTCCTCAGAAAATAAAGACTTAAACACGCTCGTGGGTCTCTTAAGAGCAAACCAGAAGGAGGACTTAACCTGTAAGTCCCTCCTCTCTTGGTGCTAAAGGTTGGAAAACATCTTAGCCTATTCATACTTAATATGGCTCGTTACCTCTCTATTGTCTCACCCCGGGTTAAGTTCTAAGGTTGTTGACATTTTCCTATGGCCCTGAGAACTGAGAACTTACACAGATATATTTCTATGGTGACATACAGTTGTGCTCATGCGTTTACATCCCCTTTTAATCTTTTGGCCATTTCTCATAGAATATGAATGATAACACAAATGTATTTTTTTCCACTCATGGTTAGTGTTTGTGCAAAGCCATTTATTGCCAAAGAACTGAGTTTACTCTTTTGAAATCATAATGAAACAGAAACTACTTAAATGTCCCTGATCTAACGTTTACATGACCTTCAACAACTGCCAGGGAAATTGTCCAGGAGCAAAGAAAAACTCACTTCAGCTGAAATAAAGGACTCTCTGACAAAATTGAACTCTCTGACTCTGAAAAAATGCGTGTTTGTTTTAAGATGCTTAATATGTAAACTTTTGATCAGGGACATTTGGCTAGTTTTTGAAAAGTGTAAACAAACAAGTTTTTTTGACAATAAATGGCTTCACACAACCACTAACCATGAGTGAAATAAAGGTTTTTGTGTTATCATTCATATTCTATGAAATGCATAGCCACAACTGTAACTATTGAGGCCACATACCTCCTTTCTACCACAATGAATCTCTTTTTGAGCATTCATACAAGTTTAGGTCTATGGTAAATTAAAGTTCATACGGCCGGAGCGTAGAATTAAAAACAAAAAACTTTCTGAACCCTGTTTTTACTTTTTGCATTTGATTTGAGAAAAAAAAAGTTCACTATTCTGTATTTCTTTTATAAACTGAGGACTTAATTTAACTAAATAAATATGTAAATCCAACTGGCAAAGCCTTTAAATGCAAACTACAAATCCCAAGTTTGTAACATCAACATTACCTCCGCATAAGTGAGTTCACAAAACATCACAACACCTCTGACACTAATCGCTCCTGTCAGTTCACAAATATGCCTTTATGTGCGCAAGTGCGAAGAATGTGTGCACCCACCGTCCTGACAGAACTCTCCCAGGACTCCGGGAGGGCAGGCACACTTCCCGGTCACAGGGTCACACGAGCCTCCGTTCTGACAGCGGCACAGGCTGTTGCAGGCCGTCCCGTAGGTCCCCTGTGGGCAGGCTGCAACCAGACACAATTAACCACGAGAGAGTTAGGAAGAGAAGACCCCTCAACAATACAAGCCTCGGGGAATAGACCACAAATACAGCAAATAACACCAAGTAAAACAAATCGTAAAGTGACTTAAAATGAACCTGTAAACGTACTTCAGACTTCATGTTTTAATTATGTTGGCGGAAAAAGGTGCATGGAAAATGTAATTTTTAAAAACTTTTTGCCACAATAAGCTAAAGTGATGCCGTGTTGAGAGTAAACTTAAAGGTAATGTCTGTAAGATGCTCTTTGTACAAGTTTCACATGTCATTCCTCATTTGAAAGCTAAGAACCTCTAAAAGTCTGTCTGGGATTGTGAAAGTGAGAGAGCGAGAGAGTCCACTTTCTGCTCTGATTAGATTATGGTCCGATTATCTCATCTTTGGAACAATCAGAACTACAATATTCAAATAAAATTCTATAACCAACGCCTTTAGAGACAGCGTTGTTTTTTCACAAAAAAATACATTTTGATGTACAGTAATTCTTACTCCGTCTGAGTATATCCCAGAAATGATTAATAGTTGACGATTAGTAGTTCATGGCAACAGTTTGGATTGTTCCCCTTTATGTACTGTATGTCACATCCTGTGCCCATCGAATAAATAGGAGAAATCCCCTCCAATGATAACACAAGACGGCTTCTCAGATACACTTTTCAGAATTTGTTTGCCTGTTCAATATTGTCCCTATACTGTAGCTGTTAGCATTAGTATTGCAATTTATGCACTATCTGGATGTTTTCAGCTGCTGTCAGTCCATCAATAACATTTGTGTGATGCCAAAGCCTAGTTAGGAATCATAACTGAATGAATGAACAGACCTTTTGAAATTATACTTAAACGCACTATACCTGATTTTCATAATTTTTTTAATTGGAGGGAGCGAGTAAAATAAATTGATAGTCATGGTCCAATCCTAACTTTGCTAACACGTTTCTGAAATCCCATTTCTTCTTAGAAATGAGTTTATAAACACATTTCACAACTGGCGGGGCCGCTTTTTAGGGTCATAGTCACAGAAATGCTAGACTAGCAAACCATGAAATTGACAATACATGTTTTAAATTCAAGTGTACTGTATTATTTCCTCACATATTTGGGTTTGTAATATACTAAAGGAAGACAAAACAAATTTCATTTCACTACTTGGAAAAAATCTGATATAGTCCCTTTAAGGTTAGAAATAGTGTGTAAAAGTGGCATCTGAGCTAAATCATTTTGTTCAGTTTTATGCTTTGATGAGGGTCAGATAGGCGTCCAAAGCCCATAAACCTCCTCCTATAATATGTTAATGAAAGGGAAATCACAGAAATGATATACATGTAAATGTCATGAAACAGACGTGCCATGCCATACTTTTACATAGGGAATGGCTTCACCATTCATTTGAATGGGGGAGCGAACATTGGCAGAGTCCGGGAAGTTAGCTCGGTGCACATATTTGGTGCAACAGGATAAGATAGCTAAGGGCATTTCTATGATTTCTATGCCTGTGCACATGCCCAATAAGGAAGTGTAAAATAAATATCGCAAAAAACAAGGAAAAATTAGGTTAAACTTATAGCAACATCTTGTGCTAACTATGCAAAAAGTTTGTCTAATGTGTCATATGAACTTTGATTTATGACCGCACAAAACGCACAAACTTGCAAAGAGGGGAAATAAGCAGAATAGTAACAGCTAGAAATGATAGCTGGAATATAGGCGAGTGGGACAGAGCATTCAGCAGCTTTCAGAAGGAGTGAGACTGAATTATCCATGAACGAAGCAAAAGACAACTCCACAGGATTCAGAAATGTATGTGTACTCTTAAATTGAAGATGACAAATGATATGCTTAAGTCGGGCGGTTCTGCAGAGGAGGTCAGGAATCCGTCATCACCTCCAGCTCCCGGCCTGTGGTTCCCCATTCCCTGTGCCCTGCTGACTTCCCTAATCTCTTTGGCCTTGTTAGTGAGCGAGGCAGGAACCAGCTGGCAGTTTAAGATCTGTTTAAGAGTCGCGGTGCCTCGTGTGGACGTCTGCACACCTACTACATCACTCATGAGTCATGACAGCTTCATAAGTAAACAAGAGAGAAAACCTCATACAGTAAAAATGTGATTTTGGGTTATTTGGTTTATAACAAATGCAATAGTGAAAATGTTGTGTCATGTGTGTCCTTATGTGTGTGGTCTGTAAACGTCATTTTAAATCTTAAAATATTTAAAATCATATAGTGTGCACCAGTGGTGGAAAGTAACCAAGTAAAAAGTATAAGAACAAGTAAAATGTACAAATCATAGATACTTTTACTTTACTCAAGGACATTTTATGATGAATACTTTTTACTTTTACTACACTTTAGAGCCTGTATCTGAACTTCCTACTTCAATACATTTTTTAAATTAGGTTAAAGAAAACCATTTTATTAATATTCTACAATGACCTGGTTTAGTCCCAGTTTAGGGTTTGGTGGTTTACTCGTTTAGACCTGGTTTAATCATGATTTAGACTTGCTTTGGACCTAGCTTAGTCCTGGTTTAGACCTGATTTAGACCTAGCTTTGACCGGAGTCAATGGTTTACTCGTTTAGACCTGGTTTAATCATGATTTAGACTTGGTTTAGACCTGGTTTAGACCTGGTTTAGACCTTGTTGAGACCTAGTTTTAGTCCTGGTTTGATTCAAAGGATAAAAAAAAAAAAAATCCTGCACTAATCCCTTAAAATTTACTTTATAAGTAAAAAGTATTTCTTGAACCACCGTTTTGTTTTCAGTTCATTTAAATTCATATATACTGCCATTAAATTATAGTACAAGTAGTAGAAATACTTGGTCGCAGCACATACTGTACATTATAGTCACAGTTCTTTTCATATCTGTGCCTTTGGTTTCTTATAACCAGCTTGCCAATGTATAATGGAAGTGAAATGGAAGTAAAACAATCTGTATTTCAGGTCCATGCAGGTTGAGCAATTGACGCAAAAATGCAACTTAAGCCCATTGTACTGAAACTACCTGGACTCAAATACCTCCTGTCTGTACATGTGAGACTCTTTATGGTCATGCGTGACATGCCATGAAGTCGCAGAACAATATCCCTTCATGTCACAGAGTATCAAATGACTTCTAAAACATGGAAATCTGATCAGCATTTGGCTTCTGCACCTTCAGGCCACGGATCTCAGCAGCAGCACCAGACTACTGTTCAGTCAATGTTCAGTCTTAAAATTCTTTTGTTGTGCAGCGCCATTAAGCCGCATGGTGTAATAACTAATCAAAATGTTCCCTTCATTATGTAACAAAACCACATTTTGTAATAAAGTTAACACTCAGTTATAATTAGTATTTGTACTCCAACAGTTAATAATGCACCTCATTCACCAAATATAAAGTTTTACTATGACATTGATAAGCATATGGAAAGCTCTTAATGTTTTAGAAATGATAAAATAAGTATCTACAAACATTTTAATAATGTGCAGTCATCATAAAGATTTGCGCTGGGTGCTGGTGAGCAGCTCTGACGAAGCCTACAGAGTCATGAAGATCGGGAAGAAGAACCAGAGCATGTCGTCCACACGAGTCAACCAGCTGTCCAGCAGGAGTCAAAGTATCTTCAGCGTCCGTCTGATGAAGACGGATGATGTTGGGAGTTCCTTGAGTCCTGGGCATCAGCGGATTATCTCTGTGACCTGGCCAGCTCAGAGGGTTGTTCACAGAGTAGTAACACTGGGGACCGACTGAAAGAGGCTGGAAAAATTAATAACTGTTCACGAAAGTGCATCAGTGGCATGAGATCCAACCAGTACAGCAAGATCTAGCAGCACGTTCCTTTCCGAGAGTTGAGGCTGACTCACTTCCAACAGATCTTCTGGCGCTGGCTCAGAAGGTGGTGGTGCCATCCTGCGCTCGCCACTGCCCTCTCTGGGTCATCCATGGGACTGTCTCTGTTCATCGACGAAGCTCAAACTCGGAGACTCAGAGGGAGGAAGAGTCCGTCGCATCCGGAGCTGGAGTCGCAGGACACAGTCGCATCACCAGATGGTTTTCCTTCCTCAAACTATAGAAGTTTGACATGTTTAACTTTGCTCGGACGCAGAATGTTGTGGCAGAGGCATCAAGTATAATTCCAGCTTTATTCGCCACAGGACAGACTGACAGAGTTTCCCCTCCACACACAACAGGCCACAGCATTGTCTCGACCCCCTCTTATAATGGGGTCAGAACTACGAGTCACTAATCAGAGGTAATGTTCATTTACAACACATTGGGTGATCACTGACAATATTACATTTAGCATACAATACCATCAGATTTAATATAAATTCATTTAAGGCTTTGATTTCATTTTTAGCACCACATTTTAGTTATTATTAGCATTAGAAACATAACTCCCCCAGTGAAACCCCCCTCCCTTGGGTGCCACTTGGGTGAGTCCAATCAGGGTGATGATTTGCACCTGGCCTGCACTCATGTCACATGTCACAATCAAAACCAAAGGAGAAACTGATGAGAAACTAGGAAACAAACAACTTCCATGTGAAAATTGTTAAATAAATGTGATGTCATAGTTAAATTGATGAATAAATATAAGGGAACAACAAAAAATGTACATAAATATACAAATGTAG
>OMNZ01043573.1:0-50137 GCA_900303255.1 Lesueurigobius sanzi | reverse complement strand
AGAGGGTTCCGGTTTAGTTTTAGCTGCTTGGATGGGGGTAGAGGATGCTGTGGAGGGATTGGCTGTAGAAGCGGAGGGAGGCGCTGGAGAGTCCTCTGGCGGAGCGGGCTGGATTATCTTGTCCATCTTGTCGCACAGAATTTTCACATGGCTCTCGACGGATAACGGGCCGATGAAGGGAACGATGAAGCCTGAGAAGCCGCTGTTGGGCTGCCAGCTGTGCCGCTTGGGTAGCCGCGGCGGATGCTTTGAGGTATAGGAAATATGGTGACTTTGCATAAGGCTTTTGATGTCAGACGTTAAGCTGTGCACTTCCTGATTTAAAATGGTGTCCAGACTGATGGAGGGCCTCGCTGGGATTTCCACCACCACAGGTAGCACCGGCTGCGGCGCTGGCTTTTTAACTTCTACCACTGGCTTCTTAACTTCTGCCACTGGCTTTTTAACTTCTGCCACTGGTTTTTTAACTTCTGCCACTGGCTTTTTAACTTCTGCCACTGGGGGCGCCTTTGGCTGTGGCTCATCTACAGGGACTTCCTTCTCCTTGAGCTGCTCCTCGGACTTGGCTTCTTGCTTTATGGGTTTAAGGTCAGGCATGAGTTCAGATTTAATTTCCGCTTTTAATTCAGACTTCAGTTTTTCAATTAACTCAGCTGATAACTGGCCTACAAAACAGCAGAAGAGAGTGTTAGCCTGATAAAACATGAGCAATTTAACATAACCCACTCTCTCATACTTTCAGTTTTGGGGGCGGTCACGTTGAGGTCATTTGAGGTGTGAGCTTGCTCCATTGGCGACCCTGCACTAAATGGACTTCCAGGGCTGCAATCCATGTCCTCCTGAACAACACATCGACAGCATGAGTGTTACAAGTGAATAATTGTAACAAATAATTCATTGAAAACAAGTGAAATGTATTTACCTCTGTATAATTTGTCTGTGCTGCTATTTCGTTTAGCTTCCTTTGGTCAACGTTGGGGGTGACGGAGTCGGTCCTTTCTCCCTCTGCCTCGCCCTGGCCTGGCAAAGAACTCTGAGCTACAGCTTTGTTGAGAGTGGCCAGTAAGATCTTGAGCAGGTTTTGGGTCTCGCTGACGGCTGATCCCTGTGCGCCGTGGGTTCGGAGGTCCGTGTCATAACCGATACGTTCCATTACGGAGATCAGATTGTCCGCCTGTGCGCCTTCTTGACCGAGATCCTGCCCCTGGGATCCTAGCGCACACAGAGAAATACAAGGCCGGTGTTACACTTACAACCTACAAAAGACACACACTGATGAAACGTCATGAATTAGAGAAGACGCAAACATTAAAAACAAATTATGATTCTTCTCCCATGAATTCACCAGAATATCACTAATGGCCATTATATTGGTGGCCATCTATGTGCAATTCTGGATACAATTAGGGGGCTCGCAATAGGATTCATAAATAACGCTATTTTCTCTAATTATCAATCAATCAATCAAAACTGTATTTATAAAGCGCTTTTCATACAAAATGCAGCTCAAAGCGCTTTACAGATTAAAAACACATTAAGACAGATCATTCAATTACACCCCCAGCCAGAATTGTCACACACATCAGTATTCGCACGCTCATCCGAATTATGGTTAAAACACTGATTTATTTGAATCCAACACATTCAATGCAGTCATTTAGACCTTTATTCCTGGTTTGGGCTCACCTCGGCTGGGCTCTCCATTGCTCAGTGCATCTTTGCGTTGGTGTTTGTTTGTCCCTCCTCTCTCGTCTCCTTCATGTTTCCTCTTCAAACTGTTGGGGTCCAAGCTCCATTCCTCCTCTTCACCTGGCTCCTTTACACGCGTCTTCTTGTGGAGCTGAATAAGTTTAAGTAACTTCTTCATTTTCTCTTCATCATAGTCGCTCTGGCTCATTTGTAGTTTTTGACCTGGAGACACGTGCTCAGCGAGTGCCTTGAGCTGAACTTGCCCACCGTTCGAATGGGCCACCCCAGGTTTCTTCTTGTCGGCCCGCTTGTCCGGTGGCGCCGCTTCTGTCTGCACTTTCTCAGGCGGTCTCTCGGCTCTATCCGAACCCCTATCCGAGCCGCCCCAGTCAGATACAGGGCTGTACTCCACTGGCGCCGGGTCAGACACAGGGACTGGGACTGGGACTGAAACTGGGACTGGGACCGGATTACGTATGCTATCAACAATGTCCTTGGCTTTGTGCAGAGATAACATGTAGTTACTAGAGTTATGAACGTATGTGCGCAGTGCGGCGTCCATGTTGTACTTGGGTCTGATGATTTGTAGAGGGTTGGTCCTATCATCCACATTGCCTTTATAATCAGGCAGGATAAAAGGGCGCACTGTGCCCGTCTCCATGCGGGTGAGATAGTCCGTGGACTGGCGCTCCACTCCAGAGCTCATGTCTTTACCAGGGTTGGGCCGCAGTTTGAACATTGAATAGTGGATGGCTGGGAGGAAGGGCTGCGCGGAGGACAAGTTTGCAGAGAGAGGCTCCGTAGACAGTGGCTCAGGCTCACCCATTCGTGGTGCTACAAAAACAAAAACAGTGTCAATATGTTATGCAGTTAGTGGCAACATTGGAGTATAAGGAGAACAATGTTCTAGACCAGTGGTTCTCAACTGGTGGGTGACCCAAAAGTGGGTCGCGAGGCTACCAAACAACTGAGGCTGTTAAAATTGTATTTTTGTATTTTATCATGATTTATTTATGTTTCACCAATGTTTAAAACAGATTTAAGCTTAACAATAACTTATAGATTGTAATAAACTTTGGTGGGGGTTGTGGCTGTGGACATAGAGTCATGTTGGGTCCTGACACCACTACAGTTAAGATCCACTGTTCTAGACTGACTATCTTCAGATGCATTATTATGAAACAGGCCTAAAAGAACTTCGGGGGTAACAAATCATACTTACGATATTTTGCAACTACCCTCGACTCCTGAAAGATGAATAATGCTTGTAGGCTTCTCTCAACTTTCCCCCAGCGCTCTACAAAACAAACAGAGATGTTAAAACGTCAGATTTTACCAGAGGCAGGAAGAAGCTCTTGGGAAATCTAAAAGAACACGCACCTTTGGAATCGTGCATCTGAGATGAGGATATGAGGAAGAGAAAGCCCCGATCAAACAGCGACTTCACTAGCACCTGAAAAGAAAGTCTCAGATGTCAGAATCAGCCTTTCTAGGAAACATGCGCCGTGTGCATATATCCACTGTACGTGCCGCTAATGTAAATGTTAGTTTCACCTGCTTGTCCCTTTCCAGTTTGTTGATCAGAGCGGCCAGGCTGCCTCTGCTGGTTTTGCCTTTTCCATCAACCACATCAAACAGGCTGCACCACATCCCATACCTCATCACTGCATCAAATCAAAGAAAAATATTTAAATGCTGTGAATGATACAATAGTTGGGGTCACACTAGAGAAGTTTCAGCCCAATTTTGAGCCTCCTTGAGTTTGGGAAGGTGCAAAGCAATAATTGCTCGTTCAAAAGTTTTTAAAATCCTTTTGTGTGTCCTCAGCTTTATACAAACAAACAAACTAAAGTGAAGCGAGTGAAGGCTCTTGACACTGACATCTCTGCCAGTGGAGAGCCATGTGTAGGAGTAACTGGTCTAGACTGACCTTCTCGCGATGCAAGGTAAGTCTCTGAAGAAAACAATATTGAGGGGATCTTCCTCTTCACCTGCTCCAGTTGCATGCCCTGATTCATCTCCAGCTTTTCAGACCTACAAAACAGACAAAATTGCAATAAAACTCAATGTAGACGGCACCAAATTACATTTAATAGAAGAAAAAAAACGTACAGTTTAAAGGGAAGGTACGGCCGCGAAGACCGTAAACAAACGGGGAACAACTCTTCCCCCTTGTTCACTAGCGGCCCACTCCAAACAGTGAAGCAGTTTTTCTCTAAATCACAAAAAAAATTAATGACCATGTAATACAGTATTATTTCTCACACATAAATGATATATTGTTTATGAATAGTACCTTTACTTCCTTCAGGTGTAACAGTGTTAAACCTGTTAAGACATACAAAGCATACTTCAAATAAAATGTAAAAAAAATAATTCATAATTTAATTTAATGGCACTATTTGTCATATCGTACCTGTGAGAAGTCATAGAAGACGCCCCTCCATCTTTGCCTTTGTACTGAAAGGAAACAACAGCATAGGGGCAAATGTGCCGGGGTCGTGCCTTGATTTCTTCGAAAGCAAACTCAAAGAAATATTGCTTAAAAAAAATAGTCACAAAAAACAAGATTAATATTATGCAAAAAGAATGGTACTACTAAAAGCACAAAGGGTTATTCACCTGCGTGTGCTCAAAAGCTCTGTATGACAGCAATGACGTCACCCTGTTGGCACGCTTGGACAAATGACAGTCGAACTTAGGTGTTGGTTCAATGGCGTTTTTAGGCATATTCTCGTGAATGTGCTTTATTCGACCCTGAAAAATGTGAAGGTTCAAATGACTATTGCATAAATCCCAGCAGAATAGTAACATAATAATAAACTTACCCTCATAACTTTGAAAACTATCATGTCGCCAAACGATCCAGCTTCGAACGGATTCATTTGCAATAAATCTGAATACTTTGAGAGGTAAACACCTGAAATGACAAAAGTAACAAGGAAGGGAACATCGTAAACAGTTCTATTTAAAAGCGTAAAGTAATTACACGGTTTCATAAGAAAGCCACTTCTAAAGAGACAGTTGCCACACTGGCATTCAATTTAACACAAGCCGCACACAGCAGCATAATGTGGTACATGCTTTACCAGGTGAGCCACAAACAGGCCCGTGCCGTGTTCAGACTTTTTCCTCAGAAGACAAACTTACCAGACGATGGATTGCCCAGAGTGGTAATCCTCGAGTGCGCAACCGACAAACCCTTTTCACAGATCCACTGCAGCTAAATAAATTAATGATCAGGGGTTAAAAAGGTAGAACTAACAAACATGGTTTTATAATGTGTATTGAAATCTTACTTTGGATTTGTCGGGATACAGAAAGCAGAAAGACTCTGCAAGTTCTGGTTCACTTCGACCCTCCTGCTTCATTTCACGTCGTTTCTCAATAAACTAGAAGAAAAGGGTAAATAATTTACACATTCGTTCTCTTTAGATGTTGTTTTGTCTAGGGATGGTCTGATATATCGGCGCCACCGATATATCGGCAGATATTTGCCTATTTTTCAGATATCTGTATCGGTCCGATTGGGAAAAAAATATTGGCAGGTGATTTTTCCATGTTAACTCCGGTTTGTCTACAGCACTTGAGCCTGCAGCAGCACAGATAGGCAACTGATCTGACTGGGGCAACAGTTTATTCAAATGTGCTGAAATGAGTTATAACTCTTTATAAATAAAGAATATCCAACACAAATTCACAAAAAATGCCCCCAAGAGGAAGCAGGATTTTAATAGCCATCATAGGCTCAAAAGAAACTGAGTGAACCACTGTAACCAGCCAAAGTCATATTACATCTCCATGTGAGTGGGTCTTGATTATAAATGTTGATATTAATTTATAATATACAATTATACTAAACTATGTCCTTTAACGCATCTTTGTATGACATGTTTCTTTGTTTGAGCACACTGAATGTTAATGTATGTACTGTATGCTGTGCTCATGGACAGGTGCTGAAAATTAGGTGCTAATGCACTCAAAACATTGCATCTGGTTTGTCCAATGTACATGTGATGTCCTTAATAAACGTGTATATATATATATATATATATATATATATATATATATATATATAGGCAAATATCGGACATTGATATCGGCAGAAAGTGTTCATATCGGACCATCCCTAGTTTTGTCTGCCTATGAACATGCTGTACCATTGGACACACCTTCACATTCAGATGTAAGAATGGTTAAGAGAACAGCATTTGACTTGTATGGTATTATTGACATTGTGTCATAATAGTGCCCAGTTAAACTCCTGAGTAACCCTTGTAGTTAGGTACAGTACTCGCATGACATGTGACCCTACCTCTTTCTCCAGCAGCTCATTGTGGATGAGCCTGGCCTTGCAGTACGTGAACGTTCCTCGCGATGCAGAGTCCAGGTAAAAGGTGGATATTGTCTTGACAAGGTCATCAAACTCTCTACTGTCTGGAGGTAGAAACTGGTACAGGCCTGGGCACAAAGAGGACACAGAGCTTTAGTTTGGAGGGTCCACTGAGCTCCACAATGTACTATGCATCAGCAAACATCAGGGTTGAGGGATCACTCGCATCTTCTTATGGCATAATTGGCATAAAGTTCAGAACCAATATTATTCCTATAAAAATGATGTCTTAAAAAGGTATCAATTGTGCTTTATCGCAATATGTAGAATAATACTTTTTTTTTTTTTACAGGGACATGAAATGATAAAGAGCATGAATCACTTTATCTAATCACCAGATCAGGCACCTAAATCAAAACACTACTTTCTACAGTAGACTTCAAGAGAATGGTATTTACATGTTGCACCAGACCATCCAAAGCATGCAAACAGGTGAAACTACTGCATACTATCCTCAAGCTAAGAAAAAAGCCATCAGCATGTAATAAGTGAGCCACTGTCTGTGTAAGTGTGAAGCACTGCAGTAATACGGTCCTAAAAGTTTAGGTTTGTAATCCAAGAATTATTATGTTCAGTGTCAACAATATCTTCCTGGTTCTCTAGTTTCGCCTATATTTACCATCATGGGGATACAAAAGAATGCATCTAGCATACAGAGCTGTAGGGCTGAACAATTACATGTAGTTCGTGTCATGCACTGGTGACGATTTGGTGCATACATGTTATGATGGCTAGATTTATTAGCTCGTGTCCTTCATTGGGGTCAATGTGACAATGAGTTTGATGCGTATTCTTGGCATAATGTAATCCGCAAACTTTTGTATTTCTTTGATTAAACAGTTCTTAAATTCATCTTCCGGGCGCCTTCACAGTACTGTACCAGTCTACTGCTTCAAGGCAACTTGAAAACCAAAGCCTGACCACTAGCTACAGCAAGCGTCAAGTCTTTTACAACCCACGCTACAGCCTTACAAGCTAACGGGATGCTAAATGACCAAGTTGCTGGTTGATCTAAGGGCATGGACTGACATTCAAAACGGCACTGACTTATCAAACATGCTTAGTGGCTAACAAGCTAGCAGCGTGCAATAACAGAATTATGAAAGCCATGAACGCCTCTGTGCAAAATAGCAATGGGGGCCACCTTTCCGTTCTCGTATCTTCCTCGGGATTTGAAAATTTCTAGTCCGTGGCAGCTCCTCATTTGGTCTCTGGCCCGGTAAAGGAGAGCTGCTAAAGCTCCGGCCGTCTGCATGAGCAGCCCTTCGCCGTTCAGGAGCTTCATGTTCGGGCATTACACGATCTCTACATCCAGGCTGATCGCCATTTTGGTTGGCTGTGGCCGAGGTGGCGGTAGAATTCTTCTGAGAGCCGCCGCCGTCCGCACTAGGCCCACCCGCCGTGGTACAGTCCGTGTCTTTGTTAGCAAGTGCGTTGGGGTTAAGGGCCATTTTCGGACAGCATGCGCTATAAATGGGCAGTATGGGTCTCACAATTCGGGCACCGCTTCACACACTCTGCTCCTCACCCTGCCTCCGCCATTGTGAAAATGACGTACACGTTCTTCTCCACCGCCGCAAAACGCTGCCGTCACTGTTTACATGTGGGGGAATCCGCGCCCTCACGCGGACGGCACGGGTACTACATCAATAATGCTATTTTATTCAAGTGGGGTATGAAACTGAGAAAGGCAAATTTTATTTCGAGTCATAAAGGTGAGTGAGTAGAGAAAAGCGTGAGAAGAAATTGAGTAGAAACTAAAAGTAAAAAGAAGAAATCAAAGAGTGCTGTCAATCGATTCATTATTTTTAATCTGATTAATCACACTTTTGAAATTTGATTAATCGTAGTTAATTGTATTGTAATGAATTATTTACATTTCCCTGACATAAAACACACTCATTTAAACTAAGCAAATAACTTTATTACGATTTCTTGTATCTTACAATATAAATAACAAATTAAACTTGTTTTTGGTTCGTGGTTTGTCGTCTGAGATTAAATTGCGATTAATCCATGATTAATGCATTATTTGCATATTTTTTGATTAAACGTGAGTTAAAGTGTTAACTGTTGACAGCCCTATAATATATACAAACTGATGTTACTACATTGTTTCTCTGTATTATACAACTCTAATGAACAAATTATAGTATACAAAAATAATTTAATGACAAACACTGTCATCAATACACTCTGTTGCGAAATGTATTCAATATTTAATCTTATATACTGAAATACATATAGCTTATGGGGCTCCCATTATCCCCCTGTTGTAGACATCATACTCTTTGTAACGCAGGTATTCTTTCAGCCTCGGAGGAAGAGGAAGGAAATTTATAAAATAGGGAGATTTCAAGCGAAGACGACGGAGATGCTCTCGTATATGTAACCGGCACAGGTGCTTCAGACTTCTTACATTTCCTAAAATAAATAAAAACAACATTTACACACATTTATGAAATACTGAATAAGATTAAATTTAATAAGAACTTTTTGAAATTACTTTGGATGACACAAATCTCTGGCCACTGCTTCTGGTCTTGTAAAGTGTCTTTGAGTTTGGTGCAAAAAGACACATTGTCAGTGTAGTCAAGCATGATGCGCACAACCTGACCGGACAGGTGTCTTAGCCAGGATACAGTTATTACCTCACAGAACTGTAAACAGAATACAATAGGTCTATTAATAGATCCACTGTTGTCTATGCATACAGTTGGTTAGATAGCTTACTGACATGTACTGTATATAAATAGAATGAAAATGTCTTTAGCATCTTTACATTTTGTAATTTTACTCACCACCATGTCTTTAATAGCAGCAGATGCCCATGGCGCATAATCATGGGAACTGTTACCATAAGGACAGTCAAAGCAGCGTTTGACATCATAACCATGGTTCAAAATCATCCTCAGCATCACCTCATCTTTTAAAGCGTACTGAAGGGCGGAGGGGAAGTGTGTCGTGTTGACCCTTGAATAGTAGTTGACATTTGCCCCAAACTTCAACAAAATGTTGATTAGTTCATAGTTGCCCTGTCTAAGAGCCACCTGTAAGCAGTTCACCGGATCCTGGTTTACCATAGCTCCAGCCTCAAGCAACAGACGACTGCACTGGAGGTCATTGTTGGACACAGCAAAGTAGAGAGCAGACCTCCGTTCGTCGTCATAGTTGCGGCGGACTCGTGGGTGGAGCATGAAGTTTGGATCATATCCAGCTTTGAGCAGCAGGTCCACGCAGTGAGCGTGGCTTCCAGCAGCTGCAGAGTGGAGAGGACTCATGCCACTGTCCTTCACAGTGTCCAGGTCAGTTACTGGGATCAGTTTCTCAAGTGCTCTGTCAAAGAAATGCACTGGTAACTTAATGCCGCAATAGGTTACATTCAAGTGACAACTCGTGACAAAATGCTGATGCTTTGACCAAGTTTATGCGTGTGATGTCATAACATAGCAACAACATACATATCTCCACTCTTCACTTAATAATTAATGAATGATTATATGTTTTATTTATTGATATTATTTGCCTTCTTGTAATTTGATGTAATTGTGCAGCACTTTGAATTGCTTTGTGTATGAATTGTGCTCTGCAAGTAAATGTGCCGTGCCTTGGCGGTTAGCATTCCATCACAGCAACAGCAGCAGGATTAGTGGCAAGTGTGAATTCATTAATTTGAGTTCATTGATTTGCCACTCAATTTGCAATGTTGAAGATCCTATTTCTATTCAGATTTAAAATGTGCATAACCTCTATTCACCAATATGATTATGGTGTACAGTATTGGGCCACATGCAGGTCACGGAGGTTTAGACAATGTAGTCCCACTTCAATATAATATTCCGCCTTTCAAAAATAAATTTAAATAAAGACCTAAGTCATATTTTAAAGTTTTCTGGAATAGTGGAAAAACGCCATAGAGATGCCAGAAGTTTTTCTTTTGTTTTGTTTTTTTTAGTAATAAACTTCCTGACTGGCTGAGAACAGAGCTACTGATACCTAAAGATGCAGCAGTGTTGGAGAGTACAATGAAGCAAAAATCTCAATTTGGCCAAAGAATGACTTGAGCCATTATTTTAACAAGGGGATGATATAGTATAACTAAAATCTATGTTTCATAGTGAGAACAACATAAATACATAAAAGTTGTTTGGAGGTGAAATAGGGCCTAAATCTGAAGTAAAACCAGGTTTACTAAATCTGGCTAAACCAAGTCTAAATGAAATAGTGATAATGCACAAGTGATTTCAGTTGCCTTCAAGAACATTCTGGACTTCTGAATCAGGACATTTCTGGTTACAGCTCTGACATTGAACCTGATGTGATTTCCTTACAGGATGTGCCCATGGTAGGCCACGCGATGGATGGGCAGGTGTCCGCTGTACAGAGGTAGGTTAGGATCTGCCCCATGGTCCAACAGCAATGATATGATGTCGGGGTTTCCTGACGCAGCCGCTTCAAACAAAATGGTGCCTGACTCAGATTCATATTTCACATTTGCACCTAAAAACAAACCAGAGGACAGGGTTGAGTATATAGCATTGCCAGGGTAATGATCACGATTTGAAGAAAAATGTGTCAGTATAATCATACTTACTTTATAAATGTTAACAATATATTCCATTTAATTTAGTACGATCCTTGTATACCCACACTATTATAGGGGTTTTGATAGTGTTCCATACCTTTCTGTAATAGCACTTCCACCACATTAAGATGACCGTTTTGAGCAGCCAGAGCCAGGGGAGTTTTCTGTTTGATGTCACATGCATTTGGATTAGCACCAGACTCCAGGAGCAGATAGACAAAGTTCTCCAGGCCGAGAAATGCCGACTCATGAAGCGCTGTTCTGTTCAGCGGCCCTGTTTGATCAACGGTGGCATTGTATCGCAGGAGGAGAGTGGCCAGGTCATACTGATCGTTCAAAATAGCTATTGGATAAAGAAGAAACAAGTATGCTCATTTATTTTAGTAATATCCTAAGAAATGAAGTGAATCTTAGTACCCACAACATTAAATAGTTATAAGATGATTAAAGAAAACACATTGGCATTGTAGAATATTTCACAGAATACAGTAGTGATACCCAGGGCCGGCCCAAGCACAAGGGGCCCTAAGCGGAATTATGTCAGGGGGTCCTCGCAATTTTCAAAATTTCAAATTGGATAAATATTCCAATAAATAAGAAACTGAGTCAATTCCTTCCCTTCAACTGGACTATGTTTGTAAAAGAAATCTAAAATTAGTAAAACTTTCTTGAAATGTGTGTTTGCCCCAAATTTGAGTAACTCATTTCAAGAGTGTTTTACTCTTACACTAAGAAAAAAAATCTAATCACACAAAAATTAGATAAAAACAATATTAATTGTTGATGTGTTTTCTTAATTTAAGTGTGAAAAAACTAGAAATTAGTTACTCAAACCAAGTGCAAATATATAATTTTAATAAAATTGTACTTATATATCCTTTTATAATTAATAATTTTAATGTATTAGTAGACTAATTATTTTGAGGAGACAGTCGACTTTTGAGGGACATTTTCGAGGCAATAGTGCACACAGTACAAATGTGTGCACTATTGGAGGCCCCCTGGTGGTCTCAGGGCCCTAAGCAGCTGCTTAGTCTGCTTAGCAAGCTGGGCCGGCCCTGGTGATACCCATACAGTTGTGGTATGGTGCAACCTTACACACACAAAACATACCAGCTACTAGTGGAGAATCCTGCTCATCATTCTGAGTGTCCGGGCTGCTGCCGTTCTGTAGGAGGAATGTGGCGTTCTCTCTGAGTCCATGGACAATGGCCAAAAACAACACAGTCTCACCCTTAAGAGTCCGGCACTGTAAAGCACCTGGGGGCGATGCTGAAATGCACAGACATTTATGAACTTGTCACATGATTAGAAATAGAACAATCTAAGAACAACTACATCAAAAACTTGACATTCATCCTATATCTATTTAAAACTCTGATAGAAATAAATGTCAGGATAAACCTAGTGACATTGAGAACCTTATAACAATGGATGCAACAACCTGAAAAGATGACCTCAAGGATGTGCTTGTCATCCTTCACTGCCGCTTCATGCAATGGAATCCACCCTCGTTCATCCACTTTGCACAGAGTCTCTGGTTGTATGGTCAGACTGTTCAACACATCTTCATCTCCTAAAGGTCTCAGACACAATGTAAGTACATTTTGTGCTAATCCTTTTATTATTTGATAACATGCTTCCTTGTCTGCGGCTTACCCTCTTTGATTGCTTTATAAATCTCATGTGGATCTTCACTTTGTTTCAGATCACTGCTGATGACAGGTAAAAATGAGTCAGTGATATTATTTAAATTGTATGTCAAAAGCAGTTTAAATGTAATATATAAACTGTGAAAGAGTAAGAATATGCTTACTGGAGTACAATAGCATAGTATGTCATGTAATGTTGATGTACAATCCTTAAATACTGGTGGGTATTTAATTACAAATACTGCCCTGAGGGATTCTCACCTTGGATTAAGACCTTTCAGTTTCCTGTATTGAATCAGGCTCTGCTCTATTATGTATTGGGTTGCCTCATCATCGTCCAAGTCATTATCTGATTGGTAAAATTCCTCCTCTGTTTCAGTGTTCATCTGTGTTTATGTCCAGCTCCTAAGCACAAGGAGCTGGGGAGAGAAAAGGTAAACAAGACCATAAAGCCTGGAGGCACAGAATGGGTACACTGCCTGAATACTAAGTACAAAAGCGGTACTGATCCCCTTGGCACAGTGGATTTAAGCAAATAATCTTCAATGTAATTAATATGATACCGATCTCTGTTGACTTGTTTTTGAAACTAGATGCAGACAAAAATGTGCACTGCTCAACATTTTAAAAAAAAGTTTTAATTGTAGCAGAAAAATAATAAAAGGTCAGACCCAAAGCATTTGATGCATGCAAATAAGACACAAAATGATCATAAACAAAGTAAGAAAACATGTTTACCTTTATTCAATGACTGCACTCTTCTGGTGGTGTAAGTCTGGAGGCTCCAAGTTACCCACATACTGTTGCTATATTAGGCTTGCTAAAAATATGAGATCACGGGGCCATCATGGCCAACACCTCGGTCTGACCCACTACATGGAGTTAAGCTATTGCTTTACAGTACCATCATTTCACAGAAATCACTCATGTGAGATTTGTTAAGGAATGTTATGGAACAGCAAAAAACATATATTTAAAATAAAGGTTTGAGAAAACAATAGTTTAGAAATATATCTTTATTTTAATTAATATAAATATATATGAACATATTAAGGCATTTCTAATCTATAGATTTTGTAGGTAAAATGATCTCGTGAACGGCACTCAAAGTAAAAATGCAATTTTGTGAAAAGGTTACTACTCCCCCTAGTGTCCATATAGAGAATCTGTCTTTGTTCCTTTCTCCAATACCATGTATAAAATATATTCTATTTCACTTATCTCCCAAGTAGCTCAAACTAAATTTGAAAACCAAAACATTAGCATATTTGCATATTCAAATAATATACATATTTTACAGCCTTAGGCTGAAAGGAAAGTCTAGTTTAAAAAGTATATTTAAAATAGGTTACACTGATTAGAAAACTGTTATGCACACTCAAAAGTTGATTGTAATTTGCATATTGAAGAATAAATCATAAAACCTCCCTCCATGTCTGAGTGTTAGTCATCAAGCTGACAGAGCATGGCTACTCCACGTTTGACCCAGTGTTGGGGCTTCTTGTCCGTTGGCAGCATCATGGTGATGACAAAGTTAGTGGAGTGGCCTGTGGTCGACAGAGTGCCTTTCCTCTCAGTGGTTTTATACAGCGGACAGACGTACAGCTTTGGAGACTGGATGATGTTCTTCTTTTCAGCTGTCATAAAACCCAATAGATTAGAACTTTTGAGCCAAGGCCCACATTGGGGTATTACTTGCCAGAGGGACAAGGCAGTCGGGAAATGTCTAACAAATAGTATTTACTGTAATAGGTGTGTGAGAATAGTGGTGTTTATCACATTGGTGTCACATATTTGGTGTCAGTTGGTGGTAATTGGCAGATCAAAGAAAAGCTTAATTTGGAAACAATTGTACTAAAATAGCTTTTTGACAATAAAATGCATTACACTTTGTTTAATAAGACAAAGACTTATCCAGGTAGGTAATATAATACAGTCCTTTTCACAATGTATTTGTCGCAGACATAAATAGTTCACAAATGTTCTTACTTGGCTTGATCCAGATTATTGGCATCACATCAAAAAGGACTTTTAGGGATTGTTCATCCAGAACTCCACTGATAAAAACAGACAACATTTCAGTAAGTCAGTAAGTTTAGCACCATTATGATGTTCCATACCTATCTTTGTTCCATCGAGCCCCGTCCAAAAACAGCCCGTGAATGTACACACCATCTTCAGGTGATGTGCCAGACTCATCAATCGGCAGAACCTTTTGCAAAATTGAGAGAAAAAGCACATAAAGGGATGAAAACAGTTAAATATTGTAATAATATGTACAAATATTGTACAAAGACAGAAATAATTTCACCTCAAATTCAAATCCAAGTAGGTCAATGGGGATTTGGTATTTCCTTGCATAGTTTTGCATTGCACCAGTGAGAAAAGCTTGAGTAAAGAAGAATCCAGACAACCAGAACATGTCAGGCTTATTCGTGTCATGCCAGGTCTGTGAATTAAAGTCAACAAATCACAAACTTGAATACATTTGAAACAGTAAAAAACAAATTGAACAAAAAGTCTTACTTGCAAAAACTTTAGCCTTGCGAGAAAGTCATTTATGTAGCTGCCCAGGGGTTTGAGACTGGGATACGAGCGCTTGGCCCACCTCTCTGGCACCTTCCCCACTATTAAACTACCAGCCACAGCCTCCAGCTCGGCATCCATCACTACCAACCCCTTGATGGCCTTGAGCAAGTTTTGTAAGCTAACACGGATCGTAGTGCACAGCCTGAGAGAAATAGAACAATGGCACAAGGTCAAGGAAAAGGTGGGGAACCTTTTTGTGGAGGAGTTTCTGGGGCTTACGTGTTGTAACGCTCCATCTCTTGGACCAGCACAGTGTTCATGCTCTCCTCATAGCGGACAGGGAATTTCAAAAGAGCGGTTTCTGTGTCAAAATTATTGGGCAGCTAGATGAAAAACACACACAAACATGATGAGCAGTGAACAATTGGCAATAATAAGGACATTATTTAAACGTATATTAGAGATATACATTTTTTCAACAAATACCTTGGTTAGAATATTATCAGCTATGTCATAAAGTGTGTTGTCACTTCCAGAGCTGCTTCCTCCTTTCCCGCCTCCTCCTTGAGTAAGTAGCAGGGAATCGAACAGCAATTTTGTTTGCTGAATATCCTTTGAAATATCCACATTTTCGTGCATCCCGAAAACCTCTGGGTGTTGGTTGAACGGTAATCCCTGTAAAACATCATTGTACAAATCATATCTCATCATACAACTATTTGTTTTTCTATAGACCCTTTCATAGTTTGTAAACATTCCGGGTTTAGCTGGAGGCGGAAAGCTAGATCCCTATCTATTTCCATTGTAGCTGTTGTCATAGTGACGATAAACATGACTAGCTGTCGTTGGAAATATCAGATAAAACCTAATTTTATCATCTCAAATGTCATTCCTCTTGTTCTTGCACCCTAAGCTACAACAGGACGACATTTTTTAGTTGTAGTTTTCTGTATCTGAATAATCGTCATCGCAACAAGTGCAACGGAAATTTTGTAGTCCAGTTGGTGTATTCCTGAAAATGTCAATAAATGTTAAAAGGCAATTAATTCTTTCTTTCTTTCTTTCTTAGTTTATTTGGAGAGGACAGTGCACATTAATGAACACTCAGTATAGTCTCACTTCCTGCCTCCAGCTGATGTCACTGATGCTGTAAGCAGCGAAGGGTCCATATATTACTTGCTTTACCTTGATGAACTCTACATATTCTCCATATATAGATTTCGGCGGGGCGCAGTAATTGCCGCTGGGTGAGAAGGAGTAGTGGGGCTTCTCAATGATGTTGTTGTTGTAAAAATCAGCCAGGATGGTCAACAGCAGCCGCCTGTCCCAGTCATCAGTCACACGGCCGCCGTAGTTACACTCTCCGGTCAGGTAACTTATAGCTTCAAAAGGCACCTCGTTGTACTCATTCACAAACAGCTACAGGAAAAGATCGATATCTTCAGCTTGTGTCGAGTGGTTTTCAAGTATTGAAAAGAGAGTTTTAACGACACCTGTAGCTGCCTGATGCTGATGCGCAGGTCAGACTCATTAAAACCGTAGGGAATGTTCCAACCCAGTGGACCGAATTTCTTTCTCTCCTGGACAAGAGCATGGAAAAAGCACAGCCCGTACAAGAGCTTCTCCCATATCTGGATGATTAAATAATGATGTTTCAGGTTAGCGCATGCACATGTGTAATTTTTCTTGGCACTCATCAGTCTTCTGCGATGTCAAACGATTACTGAGTAAAATGGGGAGCAAGGAAAAGCTTGGCATGCATTGCTTACCAGCTCTTTATTGGGGCAGTTGCTGAAGAAGTTTGGATCAGATATGGGATCGGACAGATAAGACTGAAGCAGATTTTGTCGAAGTCCAGTCGGGGGCTCGTTTGTCATTTTAACACCATTTTGTAGGATTGTTACCGGGAACTGTTGTGAGTTAAAACAATTTGCAGTAAGGTTATCAATCGACAAGGTTATCTTTAAAAAATATAACTAGTGTTGTACCTTAGCAGATGGGTAGCTTGTAAGCCAAAGTCGGAAGTCTGGATGGCATGTTTCTGGGCTTAAAACTTCACAGATTTTCTCTAGAGTTGACATCCAGGAAACAGCCAAGTGACAGTTTTGCAGACACACCCATGACCCCTCCTCCATCGCTGTGGTGATCATTTTTGCAGCGATGGGGCCTTGACCTTGCCCCAAAGAAATCGACTGGAACTTTGTAGCTGCCATGTTCTTGTCAGTGGCAAATTTGAGCAAACCTTTGGAAAGAATAATTATTTGTTATGATATGAAAGAATCAGAATAGTAAATGTGGACAAAACAGTCTGTGAAATTGTAGCACATCACCAGTATTCATACAAAGACACTCACTGGCCATGGGGTCAGCTCCGGGACACAGAACAAACACAAGTGGAATGGTGGCATTGGAATCTTGGTAACTTTTGCTCAGGTCAAATGGCGGTGGCTGGACAAATTTCTTCCCAAGTTTGTCGGTCACATATTTGGTTATACCCGGTACAATTTTATCGGGTCGCAAACAGCGAATGATGATAATTTTCTCAAGCTCATTGAGTTTGTCACACCAAGGAGCGGGCAGTGCAGTGTTTGCTGGATCTTTGCTATCATAAATGGTCTTGAATTCTCCGGAGTCGGTGATAAAAGCGTTTCTGTGTGGGATAGCATTGTGATTAGCTCATCTAGAACAGGAACTGGAAAGTGCTGAAAGTTGTAAAAGTTTCAAAAAAGGCTGGACTTACTTGATGCCCTGTAAGCCCGGGAGTTCATTGGCTCTGCAGATCTCATCCCAGTTCTTGTCCTGAAGCCAAGTGGGGTCAGGGTTGGGAATGGTGTTTTGTAGGCCTACTCCTCCAGTCAGCAAAAACATGAACTCCGAGTATTCAATCTCATTCTTTGCCCTGAAGTAAAAGGTCATTAAAGTCAGTAAATAAAAAAATAAAATAATATATATATATATATTAATGTTAATAATCGTATGCTTACATTAAGAGGTTGCTACAGAGGAGGAATGAAAAAAGGAGTTTGTCTTTCTCAAACAATGAGCGGCAGACATTGGAGTACAAATTGTAGGTGAAGTGATCAATGAGGTACCGAAGACGTCTCTCCAGGATCTTAGACTTATTGCTGATTAAAAAGATTATTAAATAGATTCAATTAGCTGAGTACAAAAGAAAGTCATGTAGAGATGTGCTTACCTGTCTTGGATAGAGTTGATATAAAGGTTGACAAACCAGCTAAGAGAATACTGGTACATAGGATCGATATTGGTCAGGTCAGCAATACTAAAGAACAAAGTGGAGGAATGCTTTGCTATTGATCTGTAGCCTTCTCGTGATTCTGCAATCTTAGCCTCTGTTTTCTCTGCAATCTGAAAGATAAGTTTGTGTAAAAAAAAAAAACTGTGATGTTGTTATTGTCTGTTTTTACCTGTTGTTTCTTGGTTATCTCATTGGACACAATCTTAGCAGAATCTAAAATCTGAATAGCAGATTCGTCATCCAGGATATTCCCCTCTGAGGACTGTAACGTTTCCAATATTTTGTCTTCAATCTCCTTCAGTTGCCTCTTATTGGCTGCTGATTTTAGGATTAAAGCATTCCTCTCCTCCTCGAGCTCCGGCCTGTCGAGCAGATGAAGCGCACACAACGTTCTGCAAACTCTGGGAGGCCTTTTAGAAATATACAAAGTGTGCAAAGGACTACCTTTCTTTGGCAACCACAATCCCCAAAAGCTGGTCCTCTAAGCCTTCAGGGGTGATCATGAAATTGAGCAGAGATACTTTGGTGGATAGTTCAGGCAGGTAGTGTGGGTTTCGTAGTTTCGTAGTGATGTAAAAACGGAAATGTGAAGAGTACTCAATCACAGTCTCCCCAAGTTTGATGCACTCCACGCCACCTAGAGCAGGACAAGATGAAACATTATTAATATTACACTTAGCATTTCTATAGTTGTATTTGCATCACCTTGTTTGAATGTTTGCTTAAGGAGCAATGGTTCCAAGGAAGGGTCCAGGTCTTCTCCTACATTTTCAAGGAGGAGTGGCGTGCCGAACTGGATACAATTTTCCAAAGTTCTCATGTAATCACCGTCTGTTAGTTTTATGACACTCAAGTTATTGTCCTTTTCGGAATTCTTGACCCACTTGTTGGCCTGGCCTTGAGGATCAATCAATAAAGGCCTAAAAGAGCAAATTAGTATAATATACAATCAACTAACATTATTTTACTTATCTTTGTTACATGCAATACTTACCATCTCCTTGAATTACTGACAATAACACCGTTGTCAATCGAAAAACTGTCATTGGGAAGACCTGCGATATTCCAAGCTCTAATCTTGATTGGGTCTCCCAGTGTTTTGCTGAGAGAGAAGTCTTCAGATGAGGGGATGTTTCTTGACTGTTAAAATAAGTTAAATAATGTACATCATTTGCTAAAAGGAAGAGTCCTCCTATTATTATATAACATACAGTATTTACATACTTTGCAGAGGTTAGTCCATTCTTTTGTACAGTGCAGTCTGAAACCTGCAGTAAAGGCTCCTAAATAAGCAATAACACCAGCCGAAATGAGGACATCCCCAGTTAGGTTGTCATAAGTGTTCTGCAGATCCTCCGCGGCTTTGCTCCATCTGAAACAGTATAGCTCGAAAGATTAGGCGAGAACATTATTACTTTTCCATCACTGTTTGCTTTGAATCACCCTAAATTACCGGGAGGGATCACTTTCATAGACATGTATTTCAAGAATTTGTGGAAGTACACAGCTTCTAAAGCTTTTTAGTTGCGACTCCCAGGTTCTAATTATAAATGAGAGTTTGGTCTCAATTGAATTGCTTGATAAAATAAAGAATAAGTAAAAAAGAATAAAAAAATATAAGAACCACTGTTGTTCATTACCCCAAAATGTGTACTGTATATCACCATCTATGAACATGTTACCCATTCCTCACCTTGTCTTCTCTCCTCCAAGGCCTCCAATAAGTTTTTCTGCTCTCTCCAGTTTCCTTGCACATGAATCCACCTGGAACTCTAACTGTGCCTTTTCTTCAGTCTTTTCTTCAAATGTTTTTTGAAGCGCAGCCAAGCGATCCTCCACCTCTTTCAGTTCCGCTCTCTTCTGGTCCAGCAGGGCCATCGTGGCTGCAAGAGACTCCTGGGCAACTGCCAGATTAGCCTTTTTAGGAGCTACAACCTGAAGGTAGACAAAAAATGACTTAGACTGGAACATAGTGGGTAAAGGCAGGATGTCAAAAACACAGTTAGGAAACAAGCACCTTCGCGACTCTATCATACACCTCCATTGCTTGTATCCATTTGCATAGGCCCTCAGCTGCTGAAGATGCTTTAGCGACGATACTGGGGTCAAAGTCGGGATTAGTCATGTAATTACTGCGAATCTTTTGCATCACAGCTTCCTGGAGAGGAAGAAGAATTTGATGTAAATAAATATGACATCTTCTGTACAGTATATGTTGAAATAAAATGTAATATTTAATTTAGGACATACAGGTATATTGTCCTTGTCATATTCTTTAAGATCTCGTAAAAAGTTCATATCACCCAGTAGCTTCTTACTCGGCCCCCAGTAGTCAAAGATCTATAAAATAGTGCGCAAACGTATGAGCATTTATAGTTGATAATACTTTCACTTTGTAAAAATACATGTCATATTTTAAGTCTGACCTTTTTCCCAGTTCCAGTTGGGTCAGCGATTTTATCTGGTTTAATGTCCTTCATTACACACACAGCTGCCATCACAAGCTTCACTCCTGACGGCGGGTTTTTCATTGCCTTCACAATAGAGACATCTGAAGGCTGGAAAACAGAAGCAGCATAACTTGATGAAACGTCAAGGCACAATAGTTTCTATGGCTACACGTGACATCCGAGATGCATTTAGAGAGAGAACACTGACCTTCAAAGTGTTTAAGGCTGAAAGAGCTGCCTCTAGAGCAGGGATGGCTTCAGCTAAATCACTCGCACACTCGTTGCTTAAAGCCTGTGCCTCATTAGCTTTAAGAGTTGTCGCTTCCTCATCAACCCGCACAGTTTTACTCTTGGCTTCCACTTCCACTGATTCCACTTCAATAACCTGAATAATGCTACAATCAAATGGATGTTCTGTGGCTATCACTGATTCTCACCTATAAAAGCTCACCTTCATCATTTTAGTATTGTCAATTTTTGCCTGTTCCAGTTTGGGCTGTAGGTCTACCAGTTCCTTCTTCATCTCTCCCACCTGAAGGTAAACTAAATAAATTAGACGCTGCTGAAGAGAAAATGCAATACTGCAGTAGTGTGCAAATATACTGTACCTGAGATTCAGCAAAAGCCAGTTTATCCAGACCATTAGTGTATCGCTGCTTTGCCTTCATTACAATGTCTCTTTTTTCAGTCAGGAGCAGTCGGAAAGCTGCCATCAGCTCCAGATATGAAGTAGGTGTCACATAATTATAGCGAGAAAGTTCTGACAGAAATCTGAAACAATTGATGGATTTAATATATAAAAAGGATAAAATGAAAAATATCACGTTAGCACCTGTGATACCTGTCTGAGAGCTGTTTCACTGAAGTGTGGAAGGTTTTACAGATTGGTATAACGTCCTGTCGTTCTGTTTCAGTCATTTCCAGTGTCTTTAAGAAAGACATGGCTACTCTCTCAAGAGCTTCTTCTGGCCAAGGCTAATGTACAAGGTAAAAAATATGAACTTTTATAATTGATTTTATAATAATACTCTACATTTACATTGTAATTTATATACCTGGAACCAATCAATAGTGCAGCAATTAATGAGCGATGGAAACTGACGAAGTCTGTTTCGAAAAGCATTTCCAATTGGGCTAAAAGCCACAACAATGTGCAGGTTTTCTCTGCAGCGTGCAATGAAAAACGCAAACAGCGTCAAAGGACTCAGTTCCACATTCTTATTGCCAGCCTGAGCAACAGGACGTATAGACTAATGAAAACAAAATAAACATAATTAAGTAAGAAAATTGAAGTGAACTGTTAGCACATAAAAAATGTCAGAAAGTTAGTTTAAGTGTTCTGCACCTCCATGATCTCTTGCTTTTCATCTACAGCGAACAGATTAGGGACCTCTCCCGTGTTCAAAACACTGTCCACATCTTCAAGAAACGCTTCATCTTTGATCTGAGCATCTGTGAGCAGGAACACCGTCTTTTGACCTTTCACTCCAGCATTTTTCATCAGCATCTGCAAGAAATACAATTGGTTTGTCAAAAGGCCACATTAGTTTATTCATTACACATTAGTGAAAAGGTTAGTAGAATTGGCCACCTTTAGATCATCTCTCCACTCAGTCATGCCGTAGCTTTTTGAGATTTCGGGCTGAAACATGGTCATGTGTGACATGAAAGAGGCTAGGCGGGTTATGGACTGGCGACCACTGCCTCCTAATCCAACCAGCAAAGCATTCCCTCCTGGCTGCTTCAACACACGACTAATGCGGGACAGGTGCTCTAAAACGTAACTACATGACAAACAATATATTCAGCTTTATACTTTTGATACAGGCTTTTTAAAACACTAACTTGTACAAGATTGTATTCAGAAAAAAGTTATACTTTACCGAAATATAACAAGGTCCATGCGGCTCTTGTTCATCTGGTTGTATTCTACCATACATGACTCCACCACTTCAGCAAAACTTTCAACTGATGGTACTTCAGCATACAGCCGGTCATCATCTTCCAGGTCAGGATTCATGTAGTCACCAAATAGAAGATTACGCATGTCCTCTTCTTCAAGCTAAAATTACAAGACTTTTACACTTCTGAAATTTTGATCCAAAGAAAATTGAATAAGTAAAATCTAGAAGAAAAAAATACAGTTTTACTTACCTGATCGCCTGTTTTTAGATGATCAAAAACTTGTTCAAAAGACTCTTTAAAATTGTCCCGGAGAATGCTGCTCATTAGCTGATAGAGCCAGCCGCGGTCAGCGTCATCCACCAAGCGGTCATAGTAGACGCGGAAAACCTCATGAACAAACAGGCGGATCATGGTTTGTTTGCTTTCAAGGGAATCTTTCTTCAGAAGCAGACAACCCTGGATCACTCTGGAGAAGTCACGCAGGTTAAAGGTGTAGTGTGACTTAGCTGGAGTCGGGAGTAGGTTCTCCATCGCCTTCTTGTACACCTTTGGAAAGCAAAAACACATACAGTATTTAATCCAAAGTATGTAGCAATAGTGAGTTTGCAGAACTTACCTCCATGGTGGCTGTCACAATTTGGTTGCCAACAGTGAAATACTCTGGTGGAAACTCGTTATTTTTGAGATAAAAAGACACAATGTTGGAGAATATGCGAACCATTGTGTCATCACTGAAGGCATTAATACTACAGATGTTAAAGTGTCTCAGGAAACGAGATGTGACCGCATTTCTTCCTCCTCCAGGGGGACCCATTGCAGAGATGAGCTGGATGTCTACCAGAGAGATCCTGGATGTGTCCTTAAGATCATACCTGCAAATGAATAAGAACATAAATAAATAAATAAATAAATACAACACACTTTAATATTTGAAGAGTTCATTTGCAAAAAAAAAAAGTGCCATTGACAAAAAACAACATATACTTATACTTAATTTATTTTATTGCTTCAGAAATATCAAGCCACTTTTTATTGATCAAATGGATTCAACATTAGTTTTACTGGTGTCACCTTTCTTAAATGGTAATAAAAATTTAAAACAAGTTTGCAAAAAAATTCAAAATGGAGATATCTGCTTTTGCAAATTAACTCTTCATTTGTATTATTTATATTTCAAGCCAAAATAGTACCAGTTTCCATGGTCTATGAATTGTCTGAGGAGCTCCACTGGGGGTTGTGCTCCAAACTGTTCCAGAGCTGGCATGTTCACATCATCAACAAATAGTATGCACTTCTTTCCCATCGGGGGCCCAAAGACCCCCTTTCTTCTTTTATCTAATCTGGACATGAGGATATTCTAGACAAAACGGTAGACACAGGAATTGGATGAGAAATAAGGAAGAAAGAAAAAAAAAGAAAATCCCTTAAATTCTGGACGCTTACTTGTGTTTGATTGGCACTTGTGCGAGCTGAAAAGTTGATGAAAAAGGGTACATAGAGATCCCTGTCCAAATTATTCATTAGCTTGTCCTTGATATACACTGACTTTCCAGTGCCAGTCGGGCCAACAAACAAACTAGGGCTTGACAGAAAATATAAAGAGGAACATTTGCATCACCACATAAAGCTGACATATGCAGTATGCAAAACAAATGGACTGATAGTAGAAATACTTACACTCCATATGTTATGCATAGATCCATGAGGAATGTGTAGCGAACAGTATCTATCGTGGGAACAATTATTTCTTGTACTTTGGTATTTTTTCCTCCTAAGTTGACATTCTTGATGGACTCATTCCAGTGAACCCAACGACCTTTACCTTTAAACTGTACAAAAGCGTAAGACCGTTTTGCATATTTTATTAGGTAATAAGGTAAAAACATATTAGTACCTCATAGAAGTAGTCGTAAACTAGGCCTTGCTCAGGAAGTGGACATTCCCATTTCGCTATTGTCTCAGGCGCTGGATCTTTATCCGTCTTCCCAGATAAAGTGGCTCTGACAAACTCACTGAATTTCTCTCTGCTCTGTGCATCACAACTGCCCCCTACTGACCACACCAGGGAAAAGGCAAAGGCAGCCTGTGAAATGAATAATATTATACCATAGTGAGGGAAGCAATAAGCTGATGATGACGAAAACAAGAAAGTTGCCTCATTTTTACCATTATCCACACACAAAGGATTTTATCCCCAGGGTTCGTCTTAAGAGGTTCAGAGAGCAGCATTTCAAAAAGCCGGCACAATGACACAACAGTGTTACTGTTACTAGTGGGGACAACTTCCTGTAAAAATGTCAAAAGTCTACATTATTGACGTCTGTGTAGGTTCTCAGTCGTACAGGAGTTGTCCATCGTAGGAAAAGATTCTTCAGTTTTCATCTGCAGAGTACAGATGAAGACTGATGAAGACTGAAGAATCTTTGCCTACGATACATTATTGACGGTTTAAATTATATGTTCACATATAATGCAAAGTTTTACTTGATGCTATACCTTGCAGTATTTTCGCAGCATTCTCAGGGCCGGGGGTAAAAGCCAGTGGAATAGTTCTAACAGAAGGACCCGGCTCCCTGGACTTTGTAAATCCTCTGGAAGAGTGTTGATCCAGGAAAGCACTAAAGGATCCCAACCTAACTGAGATGGCTCCATGTAGATCATACCACATCTGCTTACAGTGGCAGGCTGCAGCACAAAGATGTAAACAAAACAATGTGCTTTAAGACTTGAAATATAGTAGAAAGGAAGTAGACAAGGTAACTTACAGATGCTTGTGAAAGATCCATTGCTTCAAAGATGAGACTCATCTGATTAGACATCTGAATAATCTCGCCGCTCATCAAGCACAACTGTCAGGGGGGAAATTATTAAATCATACATGTGGAACAAACATAGTTGTCATTTTCTCTTACCTTCTTGTTATCATCAAGTACTGTGTTCATGCTCTCAATCCACAGTGTGTCTATGGGCCCATCAAACACCACCCATTTACGATCTGGTGTTTCAGCTGATGCAAATTCCCTAAAGGTGTTAGCCACAATGCCATCTGTCCACTGTCCCAAAAACAAAAAGAAATGATACAATGCATGAAGGACATTTTCCAGTATTTAGCATGAATTGTCGCTAATATACCTCGTGAGAAACCAAATCGAATTGACCAAAGAGCTGGCCCATTGTGATGGACTTAGGGTTCAGTGTCCTGTATATGATCTTCTCCTCTCCATGACCCTGTTCATTCATGAGAGTCAACGTGTCTGCCAGAACGTGCAGAACTTTGGTCTTACCCGCAAAAGACTCTCCTACCAACATGAAACTTACAGAGACATATATTGTAAATAAATAAATGTCAGAGTTAATAGTAATAGAAGTTAAACACATACCCATGTCTCACAATCATCATCTCGTATGTCTGTATCATCTTCTCTAAAAACACTTGTGTGGGTTGGACGTTGTGGTTTTTGCAGCACTCTTCAGCAGCTTCGTAAAATAACTACAAACATAATTTTAAAAAGGTTATTAATGTTAATCATATAAGACTAATATTCATTAAGCCAGAAGAATACACTGTACCTGATAGTCAGCTTCAGGAAGAGAGATTCCAGGAAACAAGTCGCTTGTAATCCCATTGAAAAGTGGAATATCGTGGGACAAGAACTTAGGCTCATTAACATCCTTTATAGACCGCAGGAGCTAAAGGAACAAATATAAAGGAAATTACAAAATGTGCCAAAGCCTGCGTTGAAGAAACAAATTTGACTTTGTACCAGTATATCCTCGTTCTCATCTGGATACTTCAGTTTGAGATTCCCAGCTGCCACAAGTACAGCCTTCACAGCCCTCATCCCATAGTCATAGTGGAACTGAGAGGAGAGCTGTTCTGAGCAAAGCCTGTAGGTCATCACTATCTTTACTGACAGTGGTTTGGCATTGAGAAAGCCGTAAGAATACAATGAGATCTCAGCAATCAAAGCATAGTTTGGGACCATCATAGCAACAGTTCGGAATAACACCTAAAGAAATTGGCAAGGAAACGCAGTATTTAATGCCAACATTAAAAAATAAATTAAAAAAGGCAACTTTGTATTTCACTTACCTTGAGGTTGTCTGGTAGTTCAGAGCGCCCAGCGTACCCTGGGTTCATAGTGATAGACACAAAGCAGTTAGGGTTGAGTTTGAGTGTTGTTCCTTCAAAGTCAAAATACTCCAGATTCTGCTCAGTGGCTCTTTGAATACAAAGAACTTGCTGAGCCACAACAGACAGCACCTCCAGCTCAATTCGATTGAACTCATCAAAACATGCCCATGCACCTGACGATGCAAGGCCTTTGAAAAACTGTAGGACAGTGAAATGTCAGAATAAGAGCTACCGACTCACTTGTAGGTTTAACATTATACGATGTAAATTAAGTCTTACCTTGCCCATTGCAAGATAGTCCAATCCATCCGAACAGTTGAAGACCACACACTGAACAGCAAGTGCTTTGGCCAAATCCTTGGTGGTTTCAGTTTTCCCTGTTCCTGCTGGACCCTCAGGAGCACCACCCAGGTGTAGATAGAAAGCCCCAATCTAAAAAAATAAACAAAACAAAATCATTCAACAAAACAGAAATATATTAAATGCTTGTTTTTCTACTTCTTGTTTCACTTACCAGAGTTCTATAGCATCTGTCAGTCAGTGGAGTAATGACCAAACGCGGGGAGTTGCCAAGATATTCATAGGCATACTTTACATCACAGTTGATAATTCTAACACGGACATTGTCATTGGTCCAATAGTAACGAAGCTGGGCAAGCCACTGGAAGTCTGTTTCTTTTGACACACCTGTTTGTGACAAGGTTTTATTTAAACTGTAACTGTATAAAGCAAAAATACAATCGAGCTTCACAGTCCAGCTCATCGGAGGGCTCCAGAAGTCAGGACTTAAAAATATATATATTACGACTTCAGAGGGACGAGGGAGGCTGGCGAGCTAGTATATAGCAAACTAGCACAGATATTTTAAAAGACAGAAAATAAGGCAAAATATAAACCTTTGTGGCTTGTAAAGTTTCAGATGCGTCTTATAATTTAAGCTGTATATTGTATGATTACCACATATCTGTTTGAGATAAGCTAAGATAAGATAATACCATTGTATTATTAGCCTCCATTGTGCTTTTAAACTCTTAATAGACTTTTTTTATCCCAAAAAAGAATGCAAAACTTACTTCCAGAACCCTCCGGTCAGCGGGCTGTTCCATACAAAGTGAAAGTGTTTGGTGGTATTATACCTTTCTCAATTAGCTCCATGATTACATCCCTGGCATGTACATCTATTGTGACCAGTGCTCCTAGAGTGGTTCGAGTTTGCTTGGGCAACTTTCCTCTCACAAGCTCCACTATGTCCTTCAGTTGACTTTGGAGCTGTTCATAGTACTTTTTCAAATTCTACACAAAAAATGCTGGGTTATTCAATCACATGTTATTTAGTCAATCTTTTGAGTAATTGTATTTGACACTACTTACCCCTGTTCTGAGAGCTTCATGCACTTCCAACGTCCAGAAGATTTGTGAAGTACAAAGTACAACCTGTCCAGGCCACTCCCTCACCCACTGGCAGCGTTGGGTCCCGGCATAAGCCTAATTAATCATGGTTAAATAAGATGAGAAATATGCAAGAATGTAATATGAATTAACTAACGTCTCTTGAACGAGCGATCACATCTCTGACACTGCGCAGCATCAGGTCCTCCACCTGCACCAGCCACTTCTCCACTGCACCTTTTGCCTCAGATGTGGAAATATTCTGGACAAAGGCAACACGTTCCCCTTCACCACTGTACATGGCCTACATGAAGAGAATAGTTATCATGTTGGATATTCAATAATCATTCAAAATCTGAAAAGGTATTACCTGGATATCCATATTTGATAAGAAGTCCAATTTAGAGATACCCTCAAAACACTTTTTGAGATGTGGCTGTACTCTTAGTGGATCTTTAGTCTCAGATAAAATCTCCAGCATTTCATCATTTGACAAGAAAAAGAACCTGAAATAATTGGCATTCTGTAAATATCTCCATTTAGAACCACAAAGTGACTTGATGAACTTGCCTTGGGAAGAAAAGTCGTTTCTTCTCAAGATATGCATTTAGTCCTTTCATAATCACGTCTAAAAGCGTATTGGATTCCTGTAGTTTCTGAAGTAGACCAGGCAGTGAAGTGGCTGGTAGTATCTATAAGCAAGCAGTACATATTTCCTCAGGGCTTGTATTTGTAACTCCTTATTTTAATAAACTTTATGTTTATAGCACTGTTTTATGATTATTTTTTTTAACCAGAGATGAATAATAAATACCTTAGGGTCCTTGACACAGTGTCTCATGACCTCTTTCCAGATTTTATCAACAGTCTGGAAAAGACGTCCCTCCTCAGGGATCTGCTGCATGATATCCTGAGATGAGAAAATAGGTTCCAGGTAAAGCCACTGGGCCTGTACTTTTAACCACTCATCAATCGTTTCCTGGATACGAAGTAGACGTTGCTCCCAACTCTATAAAAACATAACAAGGAAGTAAATAATACAAGCTTGTATGTTGTTTAAATATGTTTGTAATAGTGTAACTTGCCTTTATTTCATGTTCAAATGGCTTAATAAATTGTGACCCTCTCATTGTCTGAGTTTTAACGATTTGATCATCCAGCATGGTTTGTATCTCATCCAAAGATGTTAAAATAGATACACCAGTCTCTCTGTAAGGTTGATGGTTAAAAGCAACCTCATCCCATACAGTCAACATGGTCTGCATGGCTTTCTCAAGCGAAAACTCCTGTGCGGTGATGAAGAAAATTGGTCAAGAACTCAAAATGTAACCATTATGTGACTTTAATTTCACTTACTTTACTAGCAGCTGCACTGACAGACTCAAAACTGTCAATGTAGGGAGCCAGGTTTTGTTTCAGGATTTTAGATAGCGTAGTTGAAGAGTCAGGAGTGATATTGTATCCCACTATTTTTGACATTTGGTCCCAGTGGCGTTGTCTTATGCCCGGATTGCACAGAATGGACACAAGAGGAATATGCTCCTGTGGTGCAAGTGGTTTGGTTAGTTGTGCCATCGAGCGTGTTAAGTAAGTAAGATTTCTAATACCTTAAATTCTTTGATATCCTGTATTACAGTACTGCACAGAATAACAGTGGGGCTGTCATGTTTGCTTGAATCCTCCTCACCAGGTTTTCGTCTAGTTTTTTTCTCCACCTCTTGTTCAGATTTACTCTGTCTCTGCTGGAAAAACTTTAACACCTTGAAAACGTCCCTGAAGAATTCATCAACTTCCACCTCCATGCTTTCTCCATTAAGACTCTGGAAAGCTCCATCCATCCATCTATACAAAGATATTCATTAATTTAATATATTTTTTATTACAACTAATTCAAGTAAAAAATAAAGACATTTTGCCTTTTTTCTGTGCGCTGCCACTTCAGCACGAGCCCAAATACTTTCTGGTAAGGCTCAATACTCTCTTTAATAAAGGTGACTTCTGGGTAACTGGTTTGGTCCATTTGGTAAAGTGTTTCCTCTATATTGATGAAATCTATTGTTTCCTCGGCCTCCCGGATCAGTTTCTGAACAGTCTTGATATCTGCTACATACTGCAAAAAAACATTTGTAAAATTCAAAAACGCACTATTGGTGACTATAATCTATATCTATTTACCTGTGGAATTAAATCTAGCTCTGAACATTCTGGGAAGTCCAGGATTCTGTGGGACAACTTTGCCAACTCCACCATTAGTTTTTCTCTTCTAGCAATCAGTTCATGTACTCCTTTTTGCTTTGCTTTGTCTATGATCTAAAAAACATGATGTATTACATGAAAGTAAGACAAACAGTTTTACAATATATGGCCAGAGAAGTGATATACCTCGTCACTGAGTTCAAACGCCTGCGTGATATTATTTGGCCAGAGAAAGACGGTTTTATGAAGTTTCAGATCATCTGGCTCAAATTGGTGGACATCGAGAAGGTACAGTAGTCGTTTCATAGATTCCTTTTGTAGCACAACAATGACATAGCATACATGAATCTATGGATTTTGCAAACCATTAACTGCAGTGGTTAATTTACTCACTGATATTTTCTTTTTAAGTTGCAAGAGTCCTTTTGTTTTGGTGAAGGTAATGTATTCAATCAATTTAGCCATTTCTTCTGTGTTTTCTGGTACTTTCTCCGCATTCTTCTTAATTGTTTCAAATTCAGAACAAATCCTTCAAACAGAGTGAACATTTTTATTACAATTGATGTACCTGTAATTTTGTAATTTAATGCCGTTTTAGTCCTATTTACAAATTACTTACTGCAGATTAAGTTCCCGCTGATTGTTAACTAGTTTCTTTATGAGCACTTCAGCAAAGTGTTTAGCTTTGTTGGCCAGCCCTTGCTTTAGTTCCTCACAGTCCAGATGGACCATTGTGAAGTGAGCTTTGGCTGGAAGGTCGATAATCTCTTTGGACAAACAGTGGAACTCCTCCACTTTCTTAAAAATAACACGCTGGTCAATTATTTACAATGAAGTAAAGTAAGCATGTTTTTGTTTTTTTATCATCACCTGTGTGTATTCTTTAAAGGAATGCTCTTCTTCCATGAACATATTCATCTGACTTTGTGCTGTCCCATTAACAAGCCATGCATATTTCTCAACTGGAAAAGTAAAGAGCGATTTGTACATCAGAAATCATGTGTACTGTGTGTCTTTTACAGTAAAATGCCTGTATCTGTACAATTTGTACTATATATTACCATAACTCTGGAAATGTTTGTATGGGTCCTCTAAATGCTTTTCCACAGCTGTCTTCAATATGGCATTGGCACCAGTCAAAATATGATCAGACACTTTAGCGTCCACAAATGAAGATATGGACTGTGCTAACCATGCCTGAACTGTCTGTACATTCTATAGAAAAATAATAATAAATTGTTTTACAATGTGTGACATGAAAGGTCAAAATAATTGACAAAATAAAAAACCTAACAATTTGAAGTACACTTACCTGCAGTGTCTTTGTTATTGAATTAAGAATACCAAAAATGGCTCCTCCTAGATCTTGTACAGTTGGGTAGATCTCCATTTTTTCATCATCAAATGTCAGAGACATTCGGAACAAAGGCAATCTATGGTGATTATTTGGATCAAAGAGACTAACATACCTCTCGACACTTGTATGAAGCAGGGATTTAAGCTGTAAAATATTGTATATAATATATAAGTATTAAATAATGAAAATGAAAGGGAATTTACTGAATGTTGAGGTAAACAGTAATGCAACCTGATTGGACATAAGAGTGGATGCACAGTTGTAGAAAGACTGCACTTTCTCTTCTTTAATGCTCTTCACTATCTCTTTTGTGGTTACCAGATGGACAATTTTTGGAAACCAGGTGTTCATTATACGGTCTTCCGTCCTCTTACACTCCACTGCCATTTTATTGTGCAAACTTTTGCAGTCGACAGGCCCTGAAGCTCTGAATCAGCATATGCCATAATAAATTATGAAACAAGTGTTATCATTACATAAGTCCAATACAAGGGTATTGAATTATTACCTGTATTCTGAAAGCTCAACCAAGACAATTGAAGAAAATGTGGTGTAACTGATGTCCAGTATTATCTGCAT
The DNA here is from genome assembly GCA_900303255.1 of Lesueurigobius sanzi. NCBI lineage: Eukaryota > Metazoa > Chordata > Actinopteri > Gobiiformes > Gobiidae > Lesueurigobius > Lesueurigobius sanzi. The sequence goes on along the minus strand of OMNZ01043573.1, from coordinate 18,019 downwards.
TACTGGATGAAGAATGTGTAAATTGGATTTAATCTTCCTGTGGCTTTTGACAAAGTTTTTGTGCCATGGTTGTGAAAAATCAAGAATTCTATAATTCAAGATACAATGTTTAGAACGTTTCGAAATTGAGAACCATGTGTGAACTGTGTTTGATTTACTCACTCAGGCATTGTAACTTCAGGTTGCTCATTTCTCTGTTTATGAGGTTCAATTAAAACTGAGGCCACTAATGAATTAAGAAAAAAAACATTTAATTCATGATTTATTTTTAGACAAATGTATACCTAAAAGACAAAGCCAGAATTATTGAATACCTGTGTGTTTGACAATGGCATTTCGGAAGTCCTCACTCACTTCAGTGCAAAGCTCCTGTAACAGAACCTCTGTTCTTGAAGTATTTTTAAGTTTAGGTGATAGCCGAGCAGTGATGGAGTCCAGCCATTTTTGCTGTATTGGAGCAAATGGGCCACTTTCCACACGTCTCTTTAAGAATTCATAGTTCATCTGAAAATGTCACAATGATAATTAATATATAAAAATATGGATAATTGGTCTACAGAAGATGATGGTAAACCAACCTTTTCCTTCCACTTTTCACTCATCATCTGTGAACAAAGCAAAAGGTATGTGTTAGGAGTATGGCTGCAAAGATAATATTGCAATCTTGTGTAAGATTGTTTTCTCACAGAAGGTGGAAACTGTGGCTCTGGTGATGAGCTCTCTGGTATTCTTTCCAGGCTCCGTTTTTTAGCAGCCATTGCTCGGGACACCCTGAAACCAACAGTGAGTCTTGTTAATAGAACCATGTTATGGCTGCAATGGAATTCCCAATTTCTGAAATAGCCTGGTTGCCATGGTTTCCAGTTGCATTTTTTAGAACAGTTAAAAAATGCAATTCAGCTGCTTAGTTTTGCATTAAAGCGCTGCTAATAACGTGAACGGTAGAAAAAGTAAAGGAATATACCTCACAAAACCTTGCCTCACCATCAAAGCTCTAATGCAGGGGTGTCCAAACATTTTTCAACGAGGGCCACATATTGAAGTGTATATGGCATGGAGGGCCACAGATCAGAGGTCAGTTCAGTCAAACATCAAATGGGTTAATTTAAGAGAGGGTTAAACCTTTCCCTACACCTGTATTTATTCTGGAACCTTAATGCAAGCGCTGTCTCACAATACAATGTTACTTTTTGAGGTTTCAATTGTTTATAATTGTTAAACTTGTAGAGAAAAGTATCATAGCTGGGGATATGTGCAGATTCAACAAGAACCTTGTGGGCCATCAAAAATTGGTCTGAGGGCCGCATTTGGCCCCCGGGCCGCACTTTGGACACCCCTGCTCTAATGTGAGCTCAGTTTTTGTGCTGTATATTACTTTTCTTTACTGCCGTTCACATTATTAGCAGCACTTTCATGTAAAACTAAGCAGTTCGTCCCACCGTCGGCTATTCTGGAAACCAGGCTATTTAAGAAATTGGGAATTGTTTCCGACATGTCACTTACAAAAGCAAACGTTGCTTATCATTTTCCCTTTTTGTTTTTCGATGCTTTATAATTGTCTGGTTAACCAATTTACATGTCTCCTTGATGGCATCAACCTGCTTCGTGTCGATTGGTGGCAGGACAGGAAACTTTGGCAAACTGTCCACTTCTTTGCCTTTGAAAGTTCTGTTGGAGGTTGCCATTTGGCAACAAAGCACTGAAATAAAATAAGGGTCAGTTGTTAGCTAGCTAGCGTTAACCTAGTCAACTTAGTTGCTAATACGTAGCTACCATAGTATAGTATAGTAGTTAGCGTTAGTTAATTCGTTACTAAACTAACTTCATAAACCAGTCAAAATGTAAACGATTTTACCTGCGTGTTCATGTAGAAGAAACTTGCATCGATTGTTGTAGTGGGAAAAAACTTAGTTAAGTTAAGCTTATTTAAACTGTAGAAAGACTTTTGATATCTGGACAAGTAACGAGTATAGCGGTGACGAGAGGAGAGGTATGAACTGTTTCCATGGTAACACAAAACAGGAGGAGGCGGGTCTGGAAGTAATGAAAAATATAGGCTAATTATTTAATTATACATCCTTATTATTTTATATGAATATATTTGATTGAAAAAACAAGGCAACTTTACAACACCACGAAACTTAATTTATGCTAAATGAGTTTGTGGTATGACCCCTTGTGACCATCATCCGAAAATAGCGCTGCAGCACTAAAATTACCGGAAGTTGACGAAGAAGCTTTTCCGCTAGCCTAGCTGGAGCTGAAGTAGCAAAACACATTTAAGGTAATGTTACTTAACCGCAACATAAACATTTGTGAGCTTTTATAGACACTTTTAACTAAGTCCATAGGACATCAAAGATCAGTTGTGTAAGCAATGTGAATGTCAATTGATTTGTATCAATGTAAACGAGAAATCTAACTACTGTGTAATTATAGGCCTTGACATTCATGTATTGTACGCATAGACATCCAGGTGTATCATACGAAATTGTGCGTCCCCAACAAAGTAGCGAATATAATAAAAGCACGTATCTATATTTTAAGAATTGGTTAACTGTAACTCTTTTCAAACTAAACGGGTTGTCTTTCTTTCAGGATAATGAGTTATGCTGAGAAACCAGAGGACATAACTAGAGAGGAATGGATGGATAAGATCAACAATGTCCACATTCAAAGAGCGGATATGAATAGGCTCATTATGAATTATTTAGTGACCGGTGGGTGCAAGCTTTGCTAATGCTATTTAATTATTGTATTTTTTTTGAAAGTCAGTTATTTATATTGTTTGTGTTTTCAGAGGGTTTTAAAGAAGCTGCAGAGAAGTTTCGAATGGAGTCTGGGATTGAACCAAGTGTTGATTTGGACTCTCTTGATGAACGAATTAAGATCAGGGAGATGATCCTGAAAGGGCAGATACAGGATGCCATTGCCCTTATCAACAGTTTGCACCCAGAACTGCTGGACACTAATCGTTACCTCTACTTCCATCTACAGGTATATGGCAATATTTCTAAAGACAGTGGTTTTTTTGTGCTGTACATATTTTATACATGGTATCTCATGAAACTGTCCTTGCTTTTTGCATTGTTTCCTGCAGCAACAACATCTCATTGAGCTCATTCGACTACGAGAGACTGAAGCAGCCCTTGAGTTTGCCCAGGCTCAGTTGGCAGAGCAAGGTGAAGAGAGCCGAGAATGCCTCACAGAGATGGAAAGGACACTTGCTCTACTCGCATTTGACAACCCAGAAGAATCTCCATTTGGAGATTTGCTGAATATGATGCAGAGACAAAAGGTAATATTTTTTAGATGTATAGTAGAACACTAACTTCTACTTAAATTTATCATATAGATATACATGTGTTTTACAGTAAAAAAAAAAAAAGGTTTTGGTCAATTGGGTTACATATTTTTTCACAATGAAGGTATGAATCTTTCTCTTTTTTTTTTAGGTTTGGAGTGAAGTAAATCAATCCGTATTAGATTATGAAAACAGAGAATCCACACCCAAGCTAGCCAAGCTCCTCAAGCTACTGTTGTGGGCTCAAAATGAGCTTGACCAGAAGAAAGTGAAGTATCCCAAAATGACAGACCTCAGCAAAGGCACCATCGAAGACCAAAAATAAGGAGCTGCACCTTCACTGAACGACAGAATTAAAATGGACATATTTTTTTCTATTTATATGCCAACAAACTTGCTCATTTAAAACAACCTTTTGTTTTGTAAGGGTTGCTTTTTGATACTTTCATAACTTAAACTGTTTGAATTTGGATTAAAAAAGTTAGACAGTTCACTCAAGTCCATATTTTAAAACTTTGTTTTTATTATTTTTTGCATTGCATTTATGTTGTTGTATTTGTCTTTTAGTTTATTACACTATTTTTCTGTCAATTGGCAGAGAAAGTTGGCCAAATGAATTAATGAATGAGTTGGTGTATGAATGAAGCCTAAATTAGGCTGTCAGACTGCTATAGAGGGAATCAGTGCGGGTAGGTCCTACCTAAAACTACCCAATAGAGTTCTTTCTTCAGCAAATGTTCTGTGTTTGATATTCTGCTGTAATGTTGTTTCATTGTACAGAGACATCAGTGATTTTTAGAGATTAATGCAAATATAACTTATTTGACTTTTTCCAGCTGGAAGGAAGCAGGGATTTTCAAAACCTTTGGCCACAAGCATAAATGGTACCAATTTCTTGAGGTTAACAATGTGAACAGAAACCTGTACATACAAATAACTAGGCTGCACTTTTGGGACATGGTACAGTGCATTTTGCTTGTGTATCAGTAAGTTTGCAATTAAAGTGTAATAACAAGGAAAGCTAAGATAAGTGTCACTTTGGTTTGTACGTATCTTTCAATTTAGGACCTACCAAGTACCACTAGGCTCATCCAGTAGCTCTCCAGACCTTTCCAAGTAGACTCCATATTCTTACATACACTTGATGAGTCACAATTTAGATTTAGAATTAAGTATTTTCTGTCGTATGTTGAACACAATCTGGAAACATTTAGGAAAACGCAGTAAGGCGAAACTAAAAAAAAGCAGAATCAAGTAAATAACACTCAAACTTGTTTTAGTTTTCTTATTTTAAAGTAACACACGGGGTAAAAAAGACTCCAAAGGAGAAAAACTTTCTCGGCAGGGGTCGCCATGAGGTGGGTACATGGGTTTTTGAGGCGGAGTGGCACTTTAAATCAAGAGCAGACCAGCCTCTACTGCGCAACATGCACAGTCACGATTTGACTATGAAGACTGAGGGCATACGGGCTGAATGGCTGAAAGTCAGAAAAATCTTATAACTGGGGTTAAAATGGAAACGCATCAACACAGCTACTTCCTGAAGTATACCCTGCCGATTGGTGAAAGTATTGCGTGGCTGAAGGAGGCTGGCTGTAGAGAAAACTGACACGTGGATTACTCCTCCTCGACATCAGGAAAAAACACAGACAGCCTCTTGTATCCCGTTCCATGACCATTCCTGCTCCTTCCATATGTACAAAGACCCCTTTTTGCCCTTTTTTGTGGATAGTACCTTCTTTAAAGCGGACTGGAGAGATTTGAACTTTTCAGCTCGGGCGTGTATAAAAGGCGAATAGAAAGCCGCAGAAAGGAGGACAGGAGGCTGCCATAACCTTGCGTTGAATGGCAGTAATTCAAAAATATGGCAAGAACTATGATCCAGATTTGGTCTGTTACAAGGAAAATCATCAGTCAAGCAAGCATGGTGGTGCCCCTGCGGTGTCTCAGAAGAAATGGGCTGAACAGACCACATACTGGTCCAGGTAAGATTCATCCTAGATTGGAACGCATTTTGGTGTACTGAGAAGAATCATACTTACTATCTAGAATTTTTATAGGCTGTTTACTGACTTATGGTTGTGTTCTTAAACTATTTTCACATTAATACAATTCTCTGGATTTTAAAGCTTATTGGCCCCAGTGCAATGAAGTTTTAGATTAAAGCAACATAACACCCAAGTCTAGAAGAACCACTTGTGTGACTTAAATGCAATTAATGCAGTGGTTGTTATGTCCTCCAGACTGGACTTGAACCTGAGGATACAGTGTCTTTTCAATACACTAATACCAAAAGTGTTACCCTCTCAATGGAGAATAATGCACTGGGACAGTGATCTGGGATCACACCTAAATTAATTTTCTACTGATTTCATTAACTGCATTGTTATGCCTTGTAATCTTTCTTGACTTTTTTATGTGTGACTATTCCATATCCATTTTGCAGGCCTATGGCAAGGTTATGGACTGTGGTGTTGTTCCTTGGGACATGCCTGCTGTACTGCGCCCGAGTGACCATGCCCATCTGTGCAGTAAGCATGTCAGAGCAATTCCATTGGAGCCATAAGGAGTCCGGCATGGTTCTGGGCAGCTTCTTCTGGGGATACTGCTTCACCCAGATCTTTGGGGGCTATGTCAGTGACCGGTAAGCGCCACGTTTTAAAGGCTACACACAGCTTCTCATTTCTCTGGGAAAACACACACATTGTCAACACTAACACTTTTAAGTAAACATTGTTTAAACAAAGTTATAATTTACTTTGCCCTTACACTCAAGTAGTGGCGTAACAATACATTGATAAATCAATATTACATGATTTATTGATATCAATATACAATATATGTTGCAATTTATATTACCCTTGCAAAAGAATGCACTTTTAGTATTTTATTTTGCTAATATTTGGGCAAGATCCTCAGATCAAGGAGATATACTAACGCGTAAGTGTGTCTAGGTCAGTGTTTCCCAACCAGGGTGCCCCCTGACGTTATCAGGGGTGCTGTGGAAATTTCCCCTGATTGGCGCATAGGGGTCAGGTAGGACAATTACCAACATTAAATTATCACACAGCCATGCTGCAAATGAGACAAATGGAGGGTTATGGATGTGTGAATGTTGTGATATGATATATGTTAATTATATTTCAATAAATATACTTTTTTGTCACATTTTTGTTTAGTGGGGTGCCTTATGATTTTTCTTTTGTAAAAAGGGTGCCTTGGCTCAAAAAGAAACACTGGTCTAGGTGATTGTTGTCTGTGCATGTGGATGCTTGTGGGGATCAGGCTTGAGGTGTGGGTTACATGGGAAGGAAAGGGATTTTTCTTTTTAAACTTTGTCACATTTTATCATTTTCATGTTATGTAATTTTATCATTTGTCCTATATGCATGTTTTTTTTAATGTTACCCCTACATTACGGTTACAAATGATAAAAAATATTGTTGTGTGAACAGTGTTGGGGGTGAGAAGGTCATGTTGTTGTCAGCTGCAGCCTGGGGGTCGATGACTGCTTTTACTCCAGTCCTGGCCCACTTTTGCTCCCAGCCGATTGTCTCAATGACTCTTGCACGATTTCTGATGGGACTTTTGCAAGGTGAGTTGCCTTGTGTTGTCCTATTGCTACATAGCTAATCTGTAGACTGTGACTCCCAACAGACACCTTACATTTAAATCTGGAGAAATATGTTATGCAAGATGTTTCGCATTGTATTGAATACTCTTTCTATAGCTTCCTTGTCTTCTTCAATCTTCAACACAAAAAATACTTACTCGTGGATGGCCTGATTTTGTTTTAGGAGTGCACTACCCATCATTGGCCAGTCTCTGTTCTCAAAAGGTGGTAGAAAGTGAACGAGGTTTCCTTATGAGCACCGTCGGTGGTGGCTCCTACCTGGGGTAAGTCGTCAGTTAAAACATGCAAAACTATGCAAATTGTTTTCCTCTATGGATTAGTCTGTCATCAAGTGATTGTCTTCTTTTTTTTTTTTTTTTTTACATGTGATTTGATTTGACATTTCTGCAGCACGCTAATGATTGGAGGAGCTGGGTCCCTCATGTTGGACTTGTATGGCTGGGAGAGTGTGTTTTATGTGTCTGGGCTGCTCTCCGTGCTCTGGGCCTACTGCATGTGGAAGTATCTACTCAAAGGAGAAGGCAAGCAAGGCTTTGTAATGTTAAAAATGTATCAAATCATTTATCCCCATAGCAATGAGAATGCATGAGAAAATAGCTTGTATGCATTTCATAGAATATGAAAGCTAGCACAAAAACCTTAATTTCACTCATGGTTAGTGGTTGCGTGAAGCCATTTATTGTCAAAAAAACCTGTTTGTTTACGCTTTTCAACTAGTAGAAACTAGCCAAATGTCCCTGATCACAAATTTACATATTGTGCATCTTGAAACAAACATCATTTTTTTCAGAGAGTCCAATTTTGTCCTGTATTTCAGCTGAAGTGAGTTTATCTCTGCTCCTGAACAATTTTCCTGGCAGTTGAAGGTCATGTAAACGTTGGATCAGGGACATTTGAGTAGTTTCTGTTTCATTATGATTTCAAAACAGTAAACTCAGATCTTTGGCAATAAATGGCTTCGCACAACGTTATCGTTCATATTCTATGAAAAATGGCCAAAAGATTAAAAGGGAATGTAAACTTAAAAGGGTACATGTGAACTTATGAGCATAACTGTATGTTGTGAGTTTGGACTGCAACTAATTGTTTGCACTTTTTATGCTCCCTTTTTCATATTTTGTAAACAAAATATATTTATCACTACACCATATTATCTGTTAGATGTATATAACAGTCATATCAACTTCATGATCTTCTGCTCTTCTTATGTAATTTGCAATGGTAATTTCCACAGGTAATAAGCCTAAAATAGCTTAATATGACTTGTCTTTTCAGGTCCTATCATAACACTTGAGTCTTTAGGAAGCAGCGGGACACAATCCAAGCACACCAAGAGACAGTGGTTGCGGCTCTTCAAACAGCCAGCAGTTTTGTAAGATGACGTTGCATACAACCCAAATGTTATTTTATTTTTGGAAAAAAATGTTTAGATAATGTTTTCTCTTTTTATGGTGTACAGTGCTGTAATTGCAGCACATCTTTGCACATCAAGCACCTTCTTCACCCTTTCGTCCTGGCTGCCGACCTATTTTAAAGATACTTTCCCAGACGCTAAGGTAATAACGGCAGACTGACTGTCAAACATTTTTCTGATCTTACATTTGACAAAGATTACAGCGTAAATACGTTTTTACATGTCACGCATCATAAACAATCCCCGGAGCTGTTGAAAAACTAAGCTGAAACATGTTTGTCCTCCAGGGTTGGGTGTTCAATGTAATTCCCTGGTTGGTTGCAATTCCTTCATCTGTTTTAAGTGGGTGCCTCTCAGACAACCTCATTGGTCAAGGTAAAGGATCCTACACACATTTTGATAGTTTGTAACATGTTGGGCATTTTCTTTATTAATTATTTGCTCATTTGTACAGGGTTTGATACAGCCTCAGTGCGGAAGTTGATGCAGGTAAAATTATTTTGTGAATCTATTCGGTCATTCTTGAATGCACTGAGATATCAAATAGGGCTGCAACTATCGATTATTTTAGTAATCGCTTCATCTATCGATTATTTACATCAATTAATCGAGTAATCGGATAAGTATTTCAATTGTATCGAAAAACTATATTTCATGTCTTTAGAGCAGATTTTGAAAGGAGAACCACATTTCTGATAGAAATAACACTATTTATTCTTAATTTCTCATTAGTTTTTCTGACTCTCCTGAGAACCAAAATAATGAATGTTAAACATTAATAACTTTCACATCATCTACATATTAGATTTGGACATGTTTACATTATGTTTACATTGTCAAAAATACTAACTTATTTATTTTCTGGCTCAAATTAGACAATTCTGCAAAGAAAACGATTAATCGATTACTAAAATAGTTAATCGATTAATCGTCGATTACTCGATTAATCGTTGCAGCCCTAATATCAAATGTTACAGAATTGTAAAAATGTATGTGTAATCTTTCTTTAATGTATGTGTAATCTTTCGATGCTTGCAAAATACGTGATGATGAAAACCTGTGTATTGGCTCTTTCCATTTCAAGCTTATCTCTGGAAACTTGTACTTGAAGGGTTAGTGTGTGCCCTCAAATATGTAACATGACCACCTAAATCCATGATATCAGCGGGTGCTAGAAAAGGTTGTCCATAGATTAACATTAAAAAGTAGAGAAATGAGTCGTGGGATAACTTTTTTAGCTGCCGAGTCACAGTAACGCAAGTAACACTGGTGTGTCCAAATGCTTTTATGTGAGCGGTAACTCCAGTATTTTCCATTTTTAAATTTCAGTTGGTTTATTATAAAGGAATGTGGCAAAAATCAGACATTTCATTGGTTTTGTCAACACCATCTTGCGCTCTACATTCCAAAAAGTCCAATTTCAAGGTGCTCAGGAAGCTTTTGTCAAATAATAGTTTTGTGGTGAAGATGCTCTTTGGTGTTTGGGGAGCAAAAACATATATAGAGCTCTGGAAATAAGATGTGTAAATAGAAGATAGACTTTTGACTACCTCTTGTTACCAGCAAAGGCAAGATATTTCCATTCTGCTGTAGTTGAATGCCATTCCACCGTCTGCTCAAAAAGTTTAGATATTTCCTCTAGAAAAAGAAAAAAAGATGCTGTTCATCTATATTCATTGTATGTACCTGTTTGTGTAAACAGTATTTTGGGTGTGTTCACATCTGTTTTGTTTTGTGTGTTTTGTGTAGTTCTTTTCCATGGGTGTGTCCAGTGTCTTCACTCTGTGCTTGTGTGGTAAAACAACATTTCCTTGGGCTGTAGCATTAGTGTCTATCACCATGGGCCTCAGCACCTTCAATTACAGGTAGAGAACTAAACAGTAAACATGTCTGTTACTCTCTGTTGTGAACTGCTTTTGGTGTGTTTATGTATGATAATATTGACATTAGGGCTGTAACCAAGGATTATTTAGGAAATCGGTTATTTTTACGATTAATCGGTTGGTAGAAAAAGTGTAATTTTGTAAACCCTTTTGCCACATGAAGCTAAAGTGACGCCGTTTGAGGACGTCTTCATGGAGTTAACTTATGTCTGTAGGATGCTCCTTGTACAAGTTTCACCTGTCAATCCTCATTTGAAAGCTAAGAACCTCTCAAATTCAGTCTGGGATTGTGAAAGTGAGGGAGCAAGAGGTCAGCTTCTGCTCTGATTAGATTATGGTCAGAGATTGATCTCATATTTGGAACAATCAGAGCTAAAATATTTGTAAAAAATCTTCTATAACCAATGCCTTTAGAGACAACATAGTTTTTTAATGTAATTCATACTCTGTTTGAGTCTGTACATCCCAGAAATGATTACTGTATTTTCCAGACTATAAGTCGCTTCAGAGTATAAGATGCACCAGCCCAAAAATGTATAACAAAGAAGATTTTTTAATTATTTTTTACAAAAGCAGAGACCATGAACAGACGTTTCATCTTGAAAGGCAAGTTAGTATAATAATAACAATAGAATAGAGAACAACAGGCTGAATAGGTGTATGGTATGATGGTTATTCAGCTAAACAAAGCATAAACGACAACCTGAATAGGTGTCTGGTATGTTAAAGTAACAGATTAATTAATATATAAGTCGCAGGCCCAGCCAAACTATGAGGAAAAAGTGTGACTTACAGTCCGGAAAGTACGGTAATCGATTAGTTGTTTCAGCCCTAATTGACATTTCAACAATGTGTTTGTGTAAGTATAGAATAGAATAGAATAGAATAGAATAGAATAGAATAGAATAGAATAGAGTTTATTGCCATTGTCAATGAAGGTTTCACAGACTAGGAATTTTCCTGTTCCTATAATAACAAGAGATTGTTTTCTTGCAGTGGCGTATCAGTAAATGTTCAAGATCTTGCTCCATCGTGCGCTGGGGCTTTATTTGGTATGTTTTGTTTTTGTTTTTTCCATGTTTTTGGCACTGGGAATAAATAATTAGCATGTTTTTTCTCCCGTACAGGTGTCATGAATACATGTGGCGCTTTCTCAGGCAAGTACCTGTATTCATTATTAACCTTTCTAAAATAATTGCAGTTTGTATTAAATTATTACTTCTAGTGAATTGTTCATAGTTCTGTGCTTGAGAGGTTCATTGTCAATCAAACTCGTCCCTATTGCACCATACATATTTGATCAAAGGTGTTGCAGATGAAAAACACAGAGCGCAGAAGATGACAGTTCCGGTCCTGTGGGTTAGACTGAACGGACTGACGCTTGCCTTTGAAGATTTTAGCACCAAATTTGATCATCTGCTTCTCTGTAGGGGTCTTGCTGGTGTATTTCTCCGGCTATCTGATCGAGACGACCGGATCTTGGGCGTCGGTGTTTGCGCTCATCACCACACTGAACCTGCTGGGGCTGGGCATTTTCCTGGCCTTCGGAGAAGCGAGGCGAGTGGACATAGACTCCAGTAAGGGCCGCTATCACAACGTTCACATTTAGGTCGGGACTGGCGTGAGGTCAAAAGGCACAAGTTACGCACAGTGCTGTACAAATGTCATGTGCAGTTGTCAAAGTCTACGACACAGCATTTTTAAAGACAAGACAGGAGTTAACACAATAGGTTGCGTTCACGTTGTATAATTGTGTTTTTGTTAGAAGGCGGGTGCGGGGGAAACAGATTTTAAAAGACATTTACATTTCCATCTGATAATTTTTGGCGAGTGATTGGATTCATGAACCTGCCATATTATTCTTATGGTAGAAAGTCCTTTCTACTGGCCAACATCACATACATGTTTCTGAATATTGTCATCACTTTTGGACACCAAAATAATTAGACTAGAGTTAATATATATGGATAGAGAAGACATTGAACTTTGTGACTGTTTTTGTTTCATGTGGATTGGCCCAGGAATTAGAGAAATTGACAATAAATTAAGACTAGAAATCTGCATTTGGACCGTACCATATTTGCTGCTATATTAGAACTATAGGCTCTTTTAGGATGTTGTGATGTCACGTAAACGCAACCTATTAATACAAAGGAAAACAAATTTTATGAGGATTTTTTTTTCCATTGCAGCAAATGTTGTATAGCACTTTTCCTTTTCTTATTTTATTTTTTTGTGTGTACAAGGATGATGCTGGCTGATATTATTGTGGAGTGACAATTACTTCTATTTGTGCACTGTTGTGTCTGAATGGGACACTTGTGTATGTACTGAGATGGGTGTATTGACGTTGATAAGGCATAGATAGATACGACTACAGTGATCTAATCTTGCTCAATGGTAACATGACAGTATTGCTGTTCTCTCATGTGGTTACAAAGCGAGTGTGTCCGTCCTGGGACACCATACTCTATTTATCCAGACTTTGTTAGTCTTTGAGATTTGTAGTGTCTCTTAAAACTTGAAGGTAATTGTCCTCTATGTAAAGACAGAGACCAGTCTTATTTGTGTGTGTTTGTATGTTTAATGACATGTTACAGAATGTGTTACTAAAGAGTATTGTAATAGCTACCAAAGATATGGCATGTAGCCTATAGGAGGTGTTCTATTCTTCATGCATACAGTATGACATTTTGTCCCTTTTTTATGGCAGTACTTTTTCATGTCACTCACATAATGGGTGAGCTGTCCCTCTCATTGACATCTCATTATCCAGCGACTAATGAAGTTACAGGCAATGTCCTATATCTTTCTTAATTTCCATTTCTGGAGATTCTAATTTATCATTGTACAAATCTAGATGCTTAAAGTAAGTGTGTTAACAATGTTAAGATGGATGGCAAACGTTGATTTTGATTATTTTTTGTAAATTTTAAGATGGTATTATCAAAAGACCTCAATTATTTATTGTCAAAAGTGTTATATTTATCAGTCATTGTTTTCGTGGTTCAAACATTAAAGCTTTGACTAAATCAGGTCTAAAAGAGACGAGAACCAGGACTACTTCGAATTCTCTAATCGGAGTAGGAGTTTCTGGCAAAAGAAATTATCCTTCCATCAGGATATCCAACATCCTGAGTACATTTTTGTTAATTCAAGAAAATAGCATTACCTTGAAGATGTTTGTGTTTAGATTTCAAAAATATATATGTATATCTTCTGTTCATATTGCATCCAAATATATAATTGCCAAAGTTACAAACTGACCTGACGAATGTTACTGGCCTTACAGCTTCAAACCACAATGTTTGATCACATGAATATGTTATACATTTTGTTCATGCTGCAGATATGATTTTGTGCCTAAGGTTTATGTAAACGATTCTTTATTGTTCCCACTATGTTTACTTGTGTGTTTTGTTTCCCATGGTGGATGTTGGAGTGGCATCCTCCCAGTGTTTAGTTTGCTTTGGTAAGTTTTATCTCACTGTCTGGTCCTGGATACTGTAGTCCATGTATGAAGCGAAAGCAGAGCAGTCTCTTTTAAGATTGGGCTCACATGTTGAACTCCTAACTCTGATCATGTACGAGCCATACACCATATCATTAAGCTTGATCAAATCAGTGAAGTTCAACTGCACATGTTATGCAATGCAATTTAGCCATTTAAACTTACAAAGCCAGCTGTGTGATGACATTTAGACAGATGAATGACATTGCACTTGTCTTCAAACTCAAACTGAAAGATTCTGTATTTTAGGTAGGTACAAATACTTTTGATAATGTAATTTATAATGTATAGCTTAACTGAAAGCAATCAGGAGTATTGCAATGCTTTGATAATGTGGTGATTGAAATTATTAAGATGGAATAAATATATTTTCAGTTATTTCAGTGGCTGGGTCTTTTTTGTTTTGTTTTTCAGTTTGTTGGTACCAAATATGGCTTTTATACACTGTTCGAGAACACATGTAGCTTAGCGCTTTGGTAAAATAGGTTTGGGCTATTCATTTGTACAATTTGAAGGTTAAAATTGCAAATTCGCCTAAGTATTTGTAATATTAATAAGTATTTTTTTTCTAACTCGGTAATTGAGCTAGAATCTTTATATTGGCAATATTTAACTTGCGTGTGGATATTTGAAAATATGGCAAACCAATAACTGAAAGTGAGAAATGCCACCAAAATAGAGTAATACCCTCCACGGCCACTGAGCGGCAGTGGAGTATCGCTATTGAAAAGAAGAAGCCCGCAGGGAGGTCTGCAGCCTTTAAATTAGTGCCAGAGGTGGGTAGAGTAGCCAAAATATATACTCAAGTAAGAGTAACGTTACATTCAAATAATTTTACTCAAGTAGAAGTGAAAAGTAGTGACCCAAATAATTTCTCAAGAGTAATAAAGTTGGCTAGTTTAAAATACATGTTGAGTACTGAGTAATTGAGCATAAAAGTGATATTATAGTGGTATAAATTTGGAGAAACAAAACATGATATATAGACAGGGTTTCGGCATTAACAGTCATTAAATGAATTGTGTCAAAATTAAGGCCTTAAATGTCATTAAAAAGCATTAAATAGAATTCAAACTGGCATTAAATCAAACATTCTTGGAAAATAAAGACATTGCTCAACTAGTTTTACTGCAGAAGTTTGGCAAAAATCCAAAAATATTGTATATACTGCTGTTTGGAAAGAAATTATACACTATTTCGGTTCAAACGTCCGTTGTATCAAAATTTGTATTGAATATGGAAATTATTATTAAATACGCACCAATTTGTGGCATTAAAAATGTAGAATTTGGGCATTATAATGGCATTGAAAATCATTAAATTTGACTTGCTGCAACCGGCATAAACCCTGATTGATATATATATATATATACAGTATATATAAATATATATACAAAATGTGAAAATTATAATATTTTCAATGAAAATACCATATATACTATATATAGGATATTAAAAAATAAGCAAATTACATCCAAATAATGCAGTTTGCCACTTAAAGATTGACCGAAGACAGAAAGACAGTGGAACAGGAAACTTTTTTTTTACTCAAGATATCGTCACTGATATTACTCAAGTAGAAGTAAAAAGTACTGCATGATGAAACTACTCAAAGTATAGTTACTTTGAAAAGTCACTCAAGTACATGTACTGGAGTAATTGTGAGTACTACCTACCTCTGGTGACTGGCAACAAACACTCTTTCTGCGGGGGTAGGGGCGACTTCTGTTCTGAAGCTAAATGTTTAATTATGAATAATAGACATTCTGTGATACACAGGTTTTTTTTTAGATTTTAGGCTGATGAGTGTGTGTTCTCCATATCCATGGTCCTGGTCCGACTCATGTGTTTCTCCGACAGTGTCCCCGCAGTCCCGTGCACCAGCTCAGCCCGCTTTCGGGATCTGGTGTGGGGCCAGCGGGACGTACAGTAGCCCTGTGTGGTGGCACCATATGGCTCAATGCTGTGTGCCATGTTGGCTACTTCGCACTGCCCACGTGTGAACGGCCAGACGCTCGTCAACCATCAGCCCAGCCCACTCCTCGTGCATGGTCCTCGTGGGACAGAGATGCAGGTTACCATGGAGATGCGTGGAAAGGATGAGACAGACAGTGGAGTGGGGTGGGGGGAGTGTGACAGGTCCAAGGAAGTGGTACTCTGAATCTTTGTCAAATTTTTAGATTTAAGCTATCATTTCTATCTGCAGCCCAAGGGGATATAGAGGCACTCGGAGCATTTGTTTTTGTTTGTTTGTTTGTTTGATTTTTACCTTGGGCTCACTGTGACAAACTAGCCTATTCTGTATTGTGTACAGAGTGGAAAACTAAATCATGATGCTCTTGGAATCAGTCCCAAATCAAACCAAATCTACCTTGCTACTGGATTGAGTAGAAAATAAACAATTGACTTGAATAAGAGTATTCTAATTGTAAATGAAAACCTAACTTTGCATCAACATTTGAAATACAGTAGCTAACTATATTGTCACTCTCCTTGTCTTAAGTATCAGGTCAGCTAAAAGTCATGGCAGAAGTGGCCTTGGATGCACATTAGACATTATGGACCACTGTTAAATAGGTGGCACTGGCTGGAGTGGCTCTTGTGGCAGGAATGGTGTTGTAAAAGCAGATATAATCATGATGAGTGGCCCAGTATTTAATTAGCAGAGATGAAACTGTAGAAAAAAGGGGGAAGTGCGGCCCAAACCATCCCCCACCAAGTTGTCAGCTGGCTCCAGTCTAACCCAGTAAAAGCCATCAAAAACCAGAGATACGTGTAAATGAAATAGACCCATTAATTAGTAATTAACATCAAGTTAATGACATTTTAGGGTGTCGCATCGCCTCCTCTGTCCTTCCTCTAGTGGGTGCTGCCTCTCAGTGCACTCCTACTTCTGAATGCTAATTAGTACAGCTTTAGTGCAGGGATATACCTTTGGATATAGGCCTCCTTTAAGAGTGGTCATTGTTGGAGAGGATTAATCACTGCGTAGTAATAGATCAGCAGCGTGTCTCTCCTCAGAGGGACCTGATATGGGACCAGTGACAGGTTTATGTGCTAATTGCGTTCTGCCTATTAGCCTACCGATACCCCCACATACTTAAAACATATTTGAATGAGTGAAAGTGTCTCTGAACATGGACAGACAATGGTATCTTTTTTTGCATTGTGCAGTGGGGGGAAGTTTGGAGCTCAACTCGGAGTGCTGTATAGTTGCCTTTCATTCGCTTTATTTCTCTCCGGGTCATGGGCAGTTAAGCATTATTCTCCCAGCAGCCCGAGGGTTACTGATGCTAACTTCAACCGAGCACACACTGTTGTTGTGTTGCCGGGCAAGACACCACACCACACCACACCACACCACATATCCTGCTCCAGTCAGCGCTCGCATGTGTGGCTCCTGTTCCTACTACTACTACTTTCTTCCCTCTCATTTGGATCAGTTATCAAAGCAAGTCATTTTTCCTTTCTAATTTGTTCAACTAAACATAAAAGTGTATTCCATGTCTACACATTGGAAGATTAAGGGGAGACACTGCAGACAAAACTATATATATTTTCAGGTTTTGGGTCAGTTTACTCTCTTTACTGTATATGCACTACTGGTCAAAAGTTTAGAAACGCTTTTTATGTATTGGTTTTTCTTTATTTTCAACACTGTGTATGGTTCTCATTGGAGGCATTAAACTATGAATGGACACTTGGAATTGTGTAAGAAATGAAAAAGGGTCAAATATTTGAAAATCTTCATAATTGGCACCCTTTATATAGCATTTTGTCAATGAGCTTCATAACGGGGTTTATACAGGTAGCGGCAAGTCAAATTTAATGCCCAAATACTAAATTCTTAATGCTACAAATGGCACAAATCAGTACATACAGTATCTAATATTAATTTCCATATCCAATAGAAAATTTGATACAATGGACAACTTTTGACCAGAAATACAGTATGATTTCTGCCAAAACTCCAGTCTAGACCCACATTTTTGACTAACTTATGCTGTAAAATTACTTGAGCAATGTCCTTATTTTCCAAGAACTTTTGATTTGATTCTAATTTCATGCTTTTTAATGACATTTAAGGCCTTATTTTTGACACAATTCATTGAATGACTTTTAATGCCCCACGGAAACCCTGCATAAGGCAGTACCTGAAATGGTTTTCAAACAGTCTGTGAAGAGAAAAGCATTTCTGTGATTGCATCGTGAACCTCAGCAGCAGAAAAAGTCAAAAGTGCAAAGCAGTGATCAAAGAAAGGATTTTGAAGGA
>OMNZ01043570.1:9836-23343 GCA_900303255.1 Lesueurigobius sanzi | reverse complement strand
TATATCTATATTTTTTTCCACATAAAAAGTTACATACTACACCTTTTAAAGTAGCATTTGATTGACATGTACTATATAGCAATCAAATACAATTGAAATACTGTAAAGAACATTCTTTCATCTTGTTTTTCTTTTTCTGTTTTTTTTTTTTTTTGGCCGATTATCACGGGCCGATACCGATACCGCCCGTGACCCCCATATCGGCTGATAATATCGGGCGGCCGATATATCGGTCGGGCCCTAATACAGTTTATGTATTGCTGTAAACCTTATGATTAAATATTGTGAAATACTGGGCCTAAATTGGCTTGTGATGCATTAGTTTCCAATTTGGCAGTAGGGCTGGGCCATATCATATCGTACACCCTTATACTGGTATAATTTTTGGATACCGTTGTAAATTTCTAATAGCGTGGGGTCGAGGCGATCATTTGCATGTGACTACAGCTGATTTTGTGAGCACTGTCAGGAGCGCACATCGATGCGGAGAAGAGGGGATGCTTTGAAAACCTCAAAAACGTTTTCATGTAAAAGGAGCATTTTACTGTGATTGGTGAGATACAGGTGCAAGCAAAACAATTTTAAGTGTCTTCCAGATGAAGCAGACCCACAGATTTAGGTGAATTTAGAATAAAATCGCTTTACATGAATTTGCCCAGTACTGCTGTGTTTTGAAGTATTTTGTCAGGTGCAAATGATATTGCCAAATATATTGTTGTCATGATATACATTTTTGCCCATATCGCCCTGCCCTATTTGGCGGTACATGTTTTGTTTGCATTTTCCCTGTGAAGTATGAACTCAGACTTGTTGGTAACTTGTTTCTTTGTATTTTCCAGCCCACTGTTTACACACAGTGACCGAGGATAACCCAGAGCTGCTATGTAGCATAAACACTGCTGTTCTTGGAGCACTGGAAAATGTGCTCCTGTCATCTCAGGATGGCATGACTTACACTCTTCTCCGAGCACTTGTTGCAGGTATTTCATTTACTTTTTGTTTACATAATATTCATAACTTGATCTTTTTATTTTTATCTGTGTTTAGGGACATTGTGGAACATGAAAAGTAGTCTTCCTGCTTCTCACCAGGCCCAGCTTCTCAACACTGTTGTGGCCACTTTGGCAAACTGTCTGGATATGGATGCTGGAACCCTGATCCCTAAACTCAGGCAGGCAGAGGAGGACCGCCATCTGAACACACCGTCCATACCTGGAGTGCGAAATGAAGACTCCAGAGACCTTAATGTGGATGAAATGGAGGAAGCGGAGGAAACACCAAATCCAAAAAGAAATGGCAAAGCTGCAAAAATTGATAATGACATCTCAGACTTATTGCCTGTAAGTTTACATATATTGTTTCATGGTTTAACATATTTTTCGGTATGCAGTCGTCCATATTTTATTTATTTTTGTTGAAAGCATACAGTAAGATAATGTATTATGTCGCTACTGTCGCACTATTGTGGTTGTTTTTACACTGAAGGTTGGCTGTTCTGGTCAGCTCATTTTAAATTTAAAGACACTGTAGTTAAAATGTATCACTCACATGCACATGGCAGCGCACAATTTTATCACAATTGGATCACAATTAGTTGTGCTTCCGCCAATGTGTTTGAGTAGCTGCATTTTCAATGATGCAGGTCAACAGGCTAGTATGATGTGCCTGTTATAAACCAACAATGTTAAATTGACATAACATCTTTACTAAAATAGCCATTTTTGTCTAGAGGGATAGAGAGGAGCTGAGGGAGGCAATGGCCTTGTTGACAGCCCAGCAAACATCCTTAGAGATCATTGTCAACATGTGTTGTTCTGATGGTAAGTGTTTTTGAAATGTAGAAAATTCTTTGACATTGATCACAAAATGGCTATTGCTATGTTCTGTGTAATTTAAACATGTAGTTTTGTCATAAATTTCAGACATTTATTTGAACATTTATTTATTTATTTTTTATCAGATCCTTCAGATGATGAATGGGAGGAGTCATCAAGCAGTGACGAAAGTGAATTGGGTCCAGATGGCCTTTGTGATGGAGTTTCCAATCTTATGTCTCCATTGTGTTTATCTTCTGAGGTCCATGGAGCTTTAATTAATCACTGCATCCCCCAAAAAGCAAGTAGCCCTATTACTTCAACCATCACATTATGTACCCCTTTAAATTAACAAATTGTTGATGTTTTAGATATGGATCATAATATGACTATTGTTCTTCTTCCAAGGTTCTTAAAAAGACTGAATTTCCAAGACCTGACGCCATTGATGCGTGCCAGCAGAATCTCTCATGGAAATGCCTAATTAAAAGGTGCAATTGTATAAAACTGAATGCTTGGACATCAACAAACATTTTACAAACTACTTTGTGGTTCTTTTAGATTCAGCAGAGTACAGTCACGGGCTTTGACGTGCCTCCATAGTATTCTTTCTACAATGGATGTTGAGTCTCTGGGAGGAATAGCAGCTCTCCAGGAAGCAGCACAGCACCTCTCCTCTCTTGTTTTTGGAGCATCAGGTGACCAGTTTTAAGTCTGTATATATTTCAAAGACTTTCTATGTATATTAACGTGTTATTCCCCCTCCCCCCAGAAATTCCAAATGATGCAGAGTTTCTAGAGGCTGTAACTAGTGCACTAAGATCTCTCTTACAGATGATTGCGTCAAAAAATATTCCACAGGTACTGTATACATTTCAAATTATGCTTTATCTGGGATCGGGTGGCTGGAGGCAGCAGTCTGAGCAGAGATGCCCAGACCTCACCACCTCCAGCCCTTCTGGGGAGGATCTTGAGGTTCCAAGGCCAGCTGAGCGATGTAGTCTTTCCAGCGTGTCCTAGGTCTTCCCCAGGGCCTCCTCCTAGTGGGACACAGATTCCCGAGCCACCTCAGCTTGCTCCTCTCAGTGTGAAGGAGCCATGGCTCTACTTTGAGCTCCTCCCGGGTTCCTGAACTCACCCTGGCTCTGAGGGTGCCTTGCCTATGGATGAAACTTGTCCTTTCCATCTTATGCTCCATCCTTCTCTCAGTCATGAACAAGACCCCAAAATACTTGAACTCCGCCACTGACATTTTTAAACATTTTATTTGACCTTTATTTATCCAGGAAAGTCCCACTGAGATTAATCTCTTTTTCAGGGGAGTCCTGGCCCCAGAGGGAATCCTATTGTACATGTTTTAGTGGTAGGGGAAACACGGGAAACACCTACACTGGGAGAACATGCAAATTCCACACAGAAAGGCCCCGTCCTGGCCCAGGATCGAACAAAGAACCTTCAAGCTGTGAAGCACGAGCACTAACCGCTGTGCTACTGTGGCACGGACATAGCATGGCATATAAACCTATGACTATCTTCTGGCACAGCGCCGCCAGGTTCCCACACTGGAGTCAGGCCTGGGGTTGGGGCTTGTATGTGAGCGCCTGGTCTGGGCCTCTGCCCACGGGACTTGGCCGGGCTCAGCCTCCTTTGGGCTCACCACCCACAGAGGGAGCCATAAGGGTCAGGTGCAGAGATGACTGAGTAGCAGTCGAAGCCGCAGGGGCCCGATCCATGCACGCAGCATATGGCTGCATGGGGATTTGGAAATTATCCTTGTAGTTTTTATAATACAATATAATATCCAATGCATTTCCTTTTAATTAATTTTGCATTGGTTACAGAACAATTACAAAACTTTTATAAATCACAATATGATAATCCAGGGCCGCTGCTAGCCATGTATACAAACAACAGCGCAAATATTGTGCAAAGTCATTCAATCAGTCATCAATGTGGTGCCCTACGCACAGTGTGTTACCAGCGTATAGGAAGCGGCGGCGCTGTGATAATCTCTCCAAATTGGCACATTGTCAAACGGGTCTGATTTTTATCATATTGCCCAGCCCTATTTCACTTTATACCATTAATTTTCGGACAGAGGATAGAAAATAATTGTAAGAGCCAAGAGACCCTCATTGAGTATCGGAAAAATTTGCAGATAAGATCATAGAATGCCAAATGTTGTTTTGTTCCGTTGGCAATTATGTGAGTTTCTTGGTTTGTTAAGACAACTTGTTAAGTTAAAATTCCTTTTCAATATCTTATAGAATACATTCACTGAATGTAACGTGTTTAGTTGTATTTTTTACCCACTTATTGCTTATTGTTGGTTTTCTTAGTGCATGACACCCCAACAACTCATGAGTCTGAGTGAAGCGGCTAGTCATTGTGATGTTGTCAGTGTGAGAGTCAATGCTGTTGCCATTCTGGGTGTAACTGGCAGTATGTTGGCAAGAGAGAATGGCACTGCTGAATCAATCAAGGTACGATGTTAATGATTATAACATGAATATTTACTGATCGATATATCAACACTTCAATGTGATGTGTTACTAAAATTTCTCTTACAGATTGTTGGAAATGCCTTACTACAAATTGCCACTAAAGATACTGACCTAGTTGTGAATGGTGAAGCTCTTGATGCTTTGTTTGATGTTTTTGCGGATGGTGATGAGGCAGAGATGGCTGCAAAAAACATCCAGTTACTACCTGCGCTGAAGGCACTTCAACCTGTCTTTAAGGCCAAGGTATCTTCATAAAAGGACCTCTAAGATTTGTGCTAATTTTGCTTAAAAAACACAAGTTGAAAGCAATTTAAAAACTCTTATTTTCTTAGATTCGAAAAGAGGGAAGAGGAAAATATACACCACAGCAACTTTGTGTGCTCGACAATGTCAAAATCAACTTGAGAAGATTCATCAGTTATTTGGAGAAGGTCATGAAAAAATAAAGACCTTTCAGAATCCGTTGTATCTGTTAACCATGGACAACTTGTGCAGATATATCATGTTAACACAACATGGATTATGGTTGTGAAATATTCACTTATTTATTATCTAGGCAGTAAAACAATTTTTGCTGGTTTGCTTTGTATACCTTTTGTAATTATACATTTTTTGGTGAGAAACTGCATTTGCAGTATTTTATTTTGGATGGGTTAACTTAACACAGCCCAGAGGTTCAAAGTAAGCTATAAAATTGTCTTGTTATAAGCGATTGCTTAGTAGAACAAGATGCGTTTTAAATAAAAGCTTAAAATGAAATAAAACTAATTTTGCCTGCAGTATTTATCTGGAAACCAGTGTTTGTTTGTTTTTTGTCTATACGTACTCCTTTGTGATATAGAGAAATATCAATTTAAAGTAGGCCCATCTAATCTTGGATGAGTGAAACAACGGGAACAAACGACGCAAAGTTTCTGGAAATAGTTAAGTGCGTTGTACCAAATTAAGTAAAGATATATATTTGTTTTGGTCTATTAAATCAAACCCTGAAGTTTTTTATGGTTTGCTACTGTTGGTACAATACATCTGTTATGTAATCAAAGACAGTTGTGTTGCGTAACGTGCGTAACCCGTGTAGAACAGACTGCTCCTACTGCTTCCACGCATGCGCATTCGCTCCGGCACACACGCTTGGCCGCCATTGAGTTATCCACGATCAGAGGAGAGGGTCATGGAAATAGACCGATACTCAGCATAGGCACGTTTCTTCTGTCCGGATATTGATCAGCGCTACCTTTTTCCAAGAAGTAGTTTATTTTTTGTGAATGGTAGTAGTTGACACGGCACGTGGAATCTCTGGTACGGACGTGTTTCCGCGGATTGTACAAGTAACGGGCAGCAGAGAGCCCTTGGCTAACATCGCTGTAACAAGGCTTATGCTAACGTTAGCTAACCTGGCTAGTCGCACGGTGCACACTGGCTGAGCGCTGCTCGCTGCTGGGGAGGGGGGGCAGTGTGCCTATAGTGGCATTTGATGGATCCGAGAATTGCCTGGTTTCAACCAGAACAGCGTGGACCAGCTAACAACCTGTGGATGCAAATTTGGGAGACGACACAAGGGTTTGGATACCTGCATGTAAATAACAGCTACACCGCTGGGCCAGGATCTCCAAACGGGGCTTTGGGAAGCAACAGAAACGGGGTTACTAATTCCAACAACGGGACTCCAATGGGGGACGCGGAAATAACAGAGCAACGAGACTTTATACCACTAGAAAGCAACCACAACCATCGACCCTCTGGTAGGGGTGGTGGTGTTGCAGTGGGGCATCAACAGCAAAGTGACGGGGTCGCCGTGGTGTGGAGAGGGCTGACAGACGGACATCCCAACAAAAGGAAAAGAGACAACAAAGCTAGCACTTTTGGATTCAATTCCAGCCTCTTGCACACTGGCAATGATTGCAATACGGGAGAACCCGGAGGTTTCACGGGAACTCCATGGAAAGTTAGAAACTACTCTGAAGGAATTATCGGGTAAGATCGTTGCTGAGATTTTTATAACCATGCATTTCACACTATGAATAAACAACATGACACATTCCACCAACAGGCTGCTCTTACGTCTGTGGAGAAAAATACCTCGATATGTCAATCCTCCGACACTGTCACTTAGCATAACTAAAATATGAAAATTAGATTTAGAACCCTTTAAACTTTTGTGTGTTAAGTAATAAATAAAATAATCCATCGATTTATGTGAGACCTATCACCTGACTCCCACTTTCTGTATGTATTGACAAGCCACAAAAAGTGCATCTCGTTGTTTGATCTACATTTTTAGTAATGTGGAAGCACTCTGTTACAGAACATTCCTCAGTGGCCAGCTCAGCTGCTCTCAGACATGTTTACTAGTACTGGCTGCTGAAAAACTAAGAGCAAATAGCTTACTCTAAGTAACATAGCTTGTTGCTTAGTCTTAAAAGTGCTCTATTTATTTTTTAAACAATGTAGTTAAACAAGTTAAACTCATAAGATTTTGCATTAGAGTACTGCATTTTTAAGATGAACACTACAACAAATTGTTTATTGGTTTCTTATTGCTTAACAACTGCACAAAAGCTCTACCTGGGGAATAAGGAAAGAATATATTGAAATATTTTAACAGATGAGATTGATGGCATGCTTTTACCACTAAAGTCTGTCCTCAATTGTAACCAACATGCATGAACCACACCCCATCAAATACTCAAAAGCTCTTATAAATTTGAGCTTATTCCTTTCCAAGCGTACAAGTATGTTTTGTTATGCTCCTGGGCAAGACATTACTCATAACCTCTGATTGGAGTGATATTGAAGTGATGCCTCCTTTACTCATAAAGGGGAAACACCAGGGAAAACTAATGAACAACTTCACAAATCCTCAAGATCTCAGAAATTATTGCCATAAACGGTCTCAAATTGCATGCAACTTGAGACCAAACCACCAGGAACAGCTATCAGACCAAAGAAATTGAAATTGCCAACAAACATGACCCTATACTATTCTTTGTTGTCTTTTGGCACTGTCATCTGACCTGTAAGGAGAATGCTGCCAGTATAATAGTGTCCAACCAGAGAAAAAAAGATTGCTTTCGTGACCACTGTCTGTAGTTTGTTTTCTATCCCAAATATTTTACGGAAAGAGTGCCCATGCCTTCCTATGGTCAGCTCCCTGATGTTTGCCCCTTCTCTATCGTAGCCAAGTCGTGCAAAGGGTCACGTGAGTTCTAAACTCCCTGGTGACCAATTGAAGGGCTGCTCACTCCATTCACAGGCAATGTGGCTGGTTGTGACAGAACAGGCATCTAAAGTCTTACCATTGTTTTCTGGCTCTTAACCATAGAGATTTAATTTGCTTCTAGCACACAGCTTGCACCCCGTGACCATTAGCACTTTAGTGCACCCCACAGCATCTATGCTAAATTCTGCCGGCAGGTTGTCGACGACGTGATATAAGTCTGTGCTGAGCAGCTTGTAGTTCTTTGAGCAGTATGTGCACCCCTCCACTGATCAGCATGTGCGTCTCA
Organism: Lesueurigobius sanzi; assembly: GCA_900303255.1. NCBI lineage: Eukaryota > Metazoa > Chordata > Actinopteri > Gobiiformes > Gobiidae > Lesueurigobius > Lesueurigobius sanzi. The sequence continues at coordinate 15,519 of OMNZ01043570.1, read as the reverse complement.
TCCATGTGTGCGTGTTTTCCCCAACATGTGATTTTAATAATACAAATAATAAGAATGATTATGGCTTACACTTGTATTGCAATTTAGTTTCTCAAAGTGCTACACTGTAGTAGTAGTCATCGCCGTCTTCATTCATTCACTCCATACTTGGTGGTGGTAAGCTACTATTGTAGCCACAGCTGCTCTGGGGTAGACTGACAGAAGCGAGGCTGCCAGTCTGGGCCCTTGGCCCTTTTGACCACCACCCACTCACTCTCACTCTGCATCCATACAGGCAGTGGGTGAAGTCTCTTGCCCAAGATCACAATGACAATCTGCACCTGTAACTGCCAACATTGACAGTGTAACTGAAGCTGTTCTGTCCAAGTCACCTCTTTCCACTCCTGATAGGCTATTTAATGCAACATTAATGAACCTGGAATCTGAAAGATACCGGCCACTCACCATGACTGCTGTTGTCTTTGTTTAAACAAAAAAGTATCTTGTGTGGCACATGCAGTATCTCCTGGTAATACCAATATCCGAGTCGATACATTGACATGGGGCTGGTGGATAGTATGGCATAAAAGTCATGTTGTCCTATGAATCTGATCTAGATTTCTTAGTCATTTTATTTTCTTCTATGCAACTGCTTTCACTATTATGATTTATGAACATAGACAAGATCAGCCTTTTAAAATAAACCTAGGCTCAAACAAAAATTAAGGCTTTCCAGTCCAGTATTACTGAATGCACACACACATTTTCCATTGTACTCTGCCAAACTCTAAACCAGGACCTGTTACTGCCATAGAATTGGTTGTTGGCCTGACTGTTAAACGCCCCTGATGGTAATTTTTTTTTAATTCTTTTAAAATTCTTTATTTGATTCAGAATTGAGATTGAGGTTAAATGTTGATTAATTGCAAAAAAATGAATTGCTATGTTAACATGCAAAAAAGAAAACTGAAGTACTTTCCAACTCTGATTTCATCTGGATTTCTAAACTATTTCTTCTAGACTTGTCCATTCATGCAAATTGTGTATTCAAACAGGCACTCACTACTTTGGGATAAATTCTAGAAAATTAAATATGATTAATACTGATTACCTTCTCTGCTCACTTCCAAGCATGATGGCTTATTGGGATTGGGATGCAGTTTGTAGTTGCTTCACACAGGTGCCATCTGCAAGTGTAAATATCCAAGAAAATACTCACACATTTTAGATAATCGATTATGGTCCGTCCACTGCAGACTGTGGCTTGAATTAGATTTTTTTTGGGTCTTTTAAAACTATAACTCATGTATTTTAAGGGACTGCTGAATGCAATCTTTCAGCGAGATATGGGACCTGTCACAATAATATCAACTTGTTTAGTATGAAAATGAACTATTTTTGGGTTGCTTATTAATTGTCTTTATTTGCACCGGTGAGAAATGTTTTGTTAACCGTTTATTGTGTAAAAGTGCAAAAAAGTGCAATTTTCACTATATAGGCCAACACCTGTATGCAAATGTTGTGTCTTTTAGATTGGAGCTGCTTGAAGCTAACCTGGCGTGTGCCAGATTGATATGCGTATCTCTCTGATTTGAGTTCTACGCATTATCAATCTGGAAAGGCTCTCCTACAATCCAGTCGGGAAAGGGAGGGACAGTTACAAGCAGTACTTGAAGATAATTGGGTGAAGCGCCCAATGGTAGCCACCTACCGTAGTCAGCGGCAGAGCGTCTCGGTGTGACGTTATAGCACCATGTCCCGCCTTAAACCCCAATGGAGGCACGTCATTGGTCCCGCAGCTTTCAGAGTCGAGCCCGATCGTAAGTGATTGGAGCCTTTCAAGATGTATCCTCACATTTGTGAAATCACAAATCTCGTGAGAATACATCTTGCAGTGCAAGGTTAGCTTGAAGCTACCATAAAGTTGGTATGACTGAGCTGACACTTGGATTCACCCTGTCTGTTGAACAGTTGCTGAAAACAACAAGTGTTTTGCAACAATACTCTTCTCTTACTCTTGCTGGTTCATTAGCAAGATATAGTAGTGATAGTAGTTGCAGCAATTGCAATTAAAAACTATTTTACAATTGTGCGAAGTGAAATTATAGTGTACACACATATGAACTAAATCCTAATCATAATATTATCAGCTTCAACTCTGTCTGCGCCCGGTTTCCTTTTTTATTTTTTATAGTGTACTGATTCAAAGTCTGGTGCATTTTTCTCTTTTGTTGGGTGACCTACAGCTCTCTGGAAACCAGTTTCTCCAGATTATATAACATTACATTGATAGAGGTAAGAGGGGGATAACCCTATAATAAGCAGAGCCGTGTGTGTGTATTTAGCATTTGGGAGCGTTGTAATTTGATCTTGGGGAGGTGGGGCGGGAGGTGTGATTTTCTCTGCTGCTCCCATGTGATGAGGGAGTAGTGCTGGCCCATTTACTCAGAAATGAAACCCAGAGCAGCTGTAATGCAGGTCTACGCTAGTCTGCTTCGACTTGTTTCATTTTCCTTTGAAACATGGGTTTCTCGGGTCCAATGCATTGGTTCTTCATCTTATTTCTAGACTATGGGGACTGAAGTATGAAGTATGAAGTATTTCAGTGGAATAAAACATAAACTATTTTAAAGCATGACTGTGTTTGCCCCCGTAGCATTAGCACATTCTGTTCATCATGTTATTTTGCATTGAATCAAGTAAAACAATATTTTTTCAGTAAAAGTAGTCAAAGTAGTCTGCTTAAACAATAAAGCCCCTTGATCGAGATTCATCGAATAACTGTATATTAATGAACACCCCTACTTAAGATTAGCCGGCTGCGGTTCTTTACTTTCACATTGTGATCAAGGAAATTGGCACTCTGTAACTACTTAAACGAGCTGAACTGTGTTTAGATAAGATAGTTCTTTATTGATCTCACAATGGAGAAATTTACTTGGTACAACAGCTCTTAGGACAGGATCACACAGGGGGCTCAAAAAGTCAGGAAATGTGCCATCATAATGCTGGAATAGGATTAAAAAAACTAAATTTAAAAAGACTGCTAATGATAAAATAAAATACGTGTCTGTTAGCATCTATCTAAAAAAACGGTATTGTATAAAACATCTCTTATGTACACTGGATAAAATATAAGATAAGATAACTAATAAGTGACATTGCAGGTTTTGTAAACACTGAGTTTAATTGCACATATTAAAATCTTCAAACATTGTTATTGCACATAAAGCTATACAGTAGAATTGTAGTCTGACGGTGGTGGGTATGAAGGACCTGCTCCGTTCAGGTAGCCACATGTGCTCAAAATATTGGAGTGAATTAGGGCAAAGAATGTATTTGCAATCATTGTTTTGATTAACCACATGCATTAAGGCAATGTCACAGCCCTGATATTGTACATTTTGCATCAGTTAGGGCTTGATGTTAAAGTTGCCACCATCAGTTTGACTGTTGTGTTTTGCACAGGCTACACGAGGAGATCACTGACTTCCATAGATACATTTCTCCGCGGCCAGAAGAGGAGAAGATGAGACTTGAGGTGGTGGACAGAATCAAAGGAGTCATCCATGACCTGTGGCCCAGTGCTGAGGTAACTGTTGAGCTCCTGTTGAAAAGATGAAAGAAGCACTTTGTGCTTGTGTTGTGTCCATGATAAAACCCTGTCAGTGCTTATTTTGGTGAACGATGTTGAAAAACAGCTAAATGTCTTAACAAACAAAAGGGGCAAATGTGGCAGCGTTTTGGTAGTTCTTAGTTACCAAATGTATGTGAAAGTTTGTCTGACCATGAGGAATCATATTCAATGGGTTGCTTTCACGTGACATCACAATATTCTAAAGTGCCTATAGTTTAACAGTGAGGTGGTAGGCAGTTGGGAGTGATATGTTGGTAACCTGTCAAAATGCAGATTTCTAGTCTTAGTATCTTAACTGTCAAACAGTGATTGGCTAAATATCAGCAGTAGAAGATTTCTAGCCTCCAAACATTTGTTAAGTCAAATAATGATGAATAATTATATACCCATGTATTGTTTTCACATTAACACACTTTTGTATTTGATATGTATAATATAGATCAAATTGCATTACATAGTATTTCTGTCTAAAAAGACCCTGAATGAGGAAAAAGCAGAAGCATCTAATGCTGTGGTTCTCAAACCTTTCACACCAAGTAAATACAAATAATTGACCTGCCAATTACCACCAGGCCTAGATCCAATCAGGACTAAACTGAATCAGGAATAAATGGTTTAAAATAAACCTGAATTAGGCTAGATCATGTCTAAACTGGATTTAAACCTTGCCTCTAACTAGGAAAAACACCCATCTATTTATTTAATTTCTCACAGAGTTGTGTTGTGCTTTGCTTTTGTCAGGTGCAAGTCTTTGGGAGCTTCAGCACTGGTCTTTATCTGCCAACAAGGTGAGCATCTTGTACATCTGCGTGGTTATCAGCTTATGCAATGTCCATGTGATAAGGAACAAACACGATTAAAGTCGACTTTTTTATTAACTCTTTGGCCCCTAAAGTAAAATGTCAATTTGGTCATAATTACAACCACAAATGTAAATAGCGTGACAAAATTCATAGCCTATATATTTCTTTGGTGCACCAGCAGGATCCACATCACACCCCTTTTACAAGCCAAATCATGTCGCTATTAGCACTGAACATGGGCGGTGACGCTCACTCGGAGCTCGGGCATGTGCAGCACTAAGCTCACTGTCCAAACAGAGATCTTCAACCAGTGTCCCATGTGTTTGAGGCAACGTTGTTTGGTGATACTGGGCTATTCAAAAATAAATCGATTGATTGAAAAAATTGATCGCTTCAAGTAGCAATTCAAGTCAAGTTTTTTTTGTTCTGAACAAAGCATCTACAAACATTTAGGTGAATATAGCAGAGTATAAAGTTGAAACTAAGTAATTTCCTTTTATTGTGTTGGCTTTTCATCTTGGCTCCTAGAGACCTAGTTACACATGTTTCTTTGACACATAAGTAGCTCACTGCCAATTTTGTTATGCATAAGTAGCTCACAGGGTAAAAAAGGTTGAAGACCCCTGGTCCAGATTTATCTATGTTTTCTTCATTAACGTGACTATTAGTATGCAAGGTAAAAATAAAAGCGACGCCAGCGCTGGTGAAAGATGTCAAACGTAATCTACTGAAAAAAGTAATTTCTCCAGATAACGATGCTTTAAAGCCAGGGGTCCCACTGTGATTACTATTTAACCCTTTAACCGACAAAGTTGCCAAAATGCACCCAGTGTTATTTTGTTTGCGTTACTTTGGCGCCTGCCATTAGGTCAAGAGCAATCTGACCAAACAACACATTATTAAAAAAAATAACAATGGATATCAGAAATAAAGTGGGTAAACGTTTAAGTCTAACTTGGAGATGTGAGAGGAACTGGTACAACATTTATCTGTTGTTCTCTATGGCTAAAATACATCTGGCGGTTAAAGGGTTAAAACTAGTACTTTTTAAAACTTATTTAAATTAACTTATTTTATTTTTATTATCGTAATCCATATATTTTTCTGTTTATACACAAAGTTTAAAACAATATTCATCCCTTCATTATCTAAATACTAAACTTCTTCTTCTAAAATTCTGCTTTATTTTAAATGAATGATTTTAGATGTATTTAGGTGTTCAAGTATCTGCATTAAAGCCTATACTTAAGGTTGTATAGGTAAT
>OMNZ01043560.1:9105-20693 GCA_900303255.1 Lesueurigobius sanzi | reverse complement strand
GACTGTGACTGTTCTCACCATCCTGCACCTCTGTTTATCTGAGATTTTCCTTGGTCTGCCACTTCGGGCCTCAAGTAGAACTGTGCCTGTGGTCTTCCACTTCCTCACAATGTTCCTCACAGTTGAAACTGAGAGCTTAAATCTCTGAGATAGCTTTCTATATCCTTCCCCTAAACCATGATGTTGAACAATCATTGTTTTCAGGTCATTTGAGAGTTGTTTTGAGGCTCCCATGTTGCCTCTCTTCAGAGAAGATGCAAAGAGGAGAAACACTTACAATTGGCCTCCTTAAATACCCTTTCTCATGATTGGATTCATCTGTGTATGGAGGTCAAGGGTCACTGAGGTTACCAAACCAATTTTGAGTTCCAATAATTAGTGCTAAAGGTATTAAAATCAATAAAATGCAAGGGTGCCTCAATTTATGCACATGCCTAATTTTGTTTAAATAATTCTTGCACACTTTCTGTAAATCATATAAACTTTATTTCACTTCTCAAATATCACTGTGTTTGTCTCCTATATGATATATTTAACTGGATTTTTTTTATCCAAACAACCAATGATTTATAAAGGAAAATCATGAAACATGATTACAGGTACAGGGGTGCCCAAACGTTTTCATACCACTGTATATGGCTGTGGACATTAGACCTGGCCTAAGAGATGGAAAATAAAGGCAATGTTTATATTTAACAAAAAAATGTAGGCGCTCATAGCACTTTTTTGATTATTATTCCACTTAAATATGCTTCTATAAACATAGAAGGCTATAAACCTGACCTTCTATGTAAAATCTATGTTTATTCTCCATATATTCACATTTTTGAGAAAAAAAACAACAAAAATGTCCTAAATGCCCCATAGTTGTGCTCATTTTTGGCACAAATGTTACAGATAATAAACATAAAACAAGCTAGCAGCTGACCAGAGACACATTTTCAGGATGAATAAGTCAAGTTTTTAGACAAAAAAAACACCCAAGTTTTTATCTAGTACCATTTTAAATCCCTGGACGATTTTGTAAAGTGCAGAGTCAGCAGTTTTATCTAATGCTAACTTAGCACTTTATGACAAGAATTTTCAACGCCACCTAAGTCGCTACGACATTTACTCGCAGAGATATTCGCTAAAGTCGTAGGCGATGCGGGTGTCGCCAGTCTCATATCGCAGACCCGGGATATGAGACTCCAGAGGGTTGGAACAGGCCACCGTTTTTCCACACTGAGATATGTTCTTACCTGAGCTTAGACATGCGTACCTGTCTGGTCTTTGCGCGTGCCCTCAGTCACGTAAATAGACTGAAGATGTTGTTAGCATTTAGCCTCTCCCAGCATACTCCTATGGAACAGGGTGAAGTTAGAAGCCACCAAGCTCTTCCACGTTTTCCATATTTAAATACGGTTATGTGATTAGTTACACGATCCAAGTATAGTTACACAAAATTAAACATGTTGATTCTAAGCTGATAAAAAGTGGTACTATATTGTAAGGCGTAGTAATATCTTCACTAGTGTGAGAGTGAAGATATTGCTGGGCAGACATCAAAGTGCTCCTAAGGTGTTATTATGCCTTACAATATAGTACCCCTTTTTATCTGCTTAGAAAATAGAAATGTTTAATTTTGTGTAACTATACTTGGAACGTGTAACTACTCACGTAACTGTATTTAAATAGGGAAAATGTGGAAGAGCTTGGTGGCTTCTAACTTCACCCTGTTTGGATCCATAGGAGAGGCTAAATGCTAACAACATCTTTGGTCTTTTTGCGTGACTGAGGGCACGCACAAAGACCAGACAGGTATCAACTCGTCTAAGCTCAGGTAAGAACTATCTCAGTATGCAAATACGGTGGCCTATTCCTTTAACAAAGTGTTGTGTAAATGTTCCTAAAAAACGATTTAAAAAGTTTAAGATAAAACGCTTCCAAACACTTCACAGCCCATAAATAGAGATCTAGGCTATTGCAAATAGTTTATACTTTAGAGAACAGCCGGCACTTTGCAGCTCGTGATAAATTGCAAAACGATATATTGTCCCAGCGCTACTACATGATCAGTAATCTTTTGATAAAGTAAGAAATAGGACAGAATGTGCTTTGTTTCAGCTGCAGACTGTTGTTGCAACAGTGACTAATCATTTCTATACCACCACTAAAGTGTTGCATGTGTGTACAGTCCTATGGTATACGGTACATGAAGGACCAACATCAGCTGCCATTATCCCAGCACTAAGTGACGGTGCGAGGGCTGAAGTGTGCAGAGCAGACTCCACTCGAGACCAAAAATCAATACGGAGCTCTATACTTCCTCTGTGTCCATCCTCTCCCCTCCTCTGCAGCTCTCCCCTTCATCACTACCCCACTCTTCTGACAAACTAGAGTGTGGTACTTAGGTTCATCTGCAGTTCTAGCCTTTGTTTAAAGTAGGACAGACACTTCAGCCTTGTTTTGGTGATTTAGTATTTTTAAGTCTAGCAGAAATAGTGATTAATAGTAAGAAATAGAGCATTATTGTGTTGCAATGGTTTAGTAAAATATCGCAATTTGCAATATTCAAAGTTATTGAATATTGTTTTTTTTTTCCCTCACATCACACAGCCCAACTTTGAAGTTTGCAATATTTATGCAAGTGTGGTTTTCTGATTGTTCTATGAGACAGATAACAAATGAGTCCAGGTCTGTACAGTCGGTATTTTTCGGTGGTGAGGTTTTCATATCAGTAGATCAGATGCTTTTGGACCTCTAACATTACACCGCTTACATAATTACTGTTTGGGTATTCATCAGTAAACTAGATCTGCGCCTATTGCATTACACGTTTGTTGCTGTAAACAAAGATCTGGCCATTTTAATTGACAACTCCCAAATGCACAGGTTATCTACTCTGATAATGTCCCCAAATATCTGCAGTCATCCATTACACGCACACTGGGGCTGCACATTGAGATGACAACATTATTGCTATATTTTACAAAACCATTTCAACACAGCACAGTCTTAACTTTAAACAAAAATAGTCATTTAAATACTAATTTGTGTTTTCATCAAATTATGTCAAAACAGAAAAATACAAAATCAGCACTAAAACAAGACTAAGATGGAACTAAATTCAGAAAATCATGAAAATGACTAGAATACATAAAATTCTGACTCTTCCCAAAGACTTTACAGCCCAATGAGTAAGAGTATTGGAATATGGTGTTAAAACCAACATACATTTGAATGGGATGCCCCAAACACATTTAAAAAGTTGTCCAGGAATCTCCTTTTTCTCTAAGGAAAGATGGTCAGGTTCTGGCCAAAGACCTGGTTTATCATGCCATAGTCATAGCCATAGTCTCACCTTGTTTAGTCAATCCTTGTTTAGATCTTTACTGTTTAAGTTTCTTCTATATCAGACAATAAGGTAAGCAATGTGTTATTCATTCACCTTAACATGTTTCAAAAGCCGTACTGCTTCCTTCTTCAGAAGTGTCATATGATGTTGGATGTGACGAGACCTGTCAAGGTCGTGTCAGGTCGTTCACGTCTAAGGATAACAGCTGATATAAGACGTCACATCCAACATCATGTGACACATCATGTGACGTTAAGGTAAATGAATAACACATTGCTTACCTTATTGTCTGATATAGAAGAAACTTAAACAGTAAAGTAACTAGAAGACAAGATGAACACCATTCAGAAACTTGTTTAGACCTGATTTTGGTTAAGTCCTCACACTCACATTAAACCTACAAATTAGTTGTTTGTGTCTCTTTACAGATACGAAAGTAGTGTTTTAAGTAAAAATGGACCTTTGGTTCCCAAAGGTTGCAGATTCTGATCCAGTGTACCTGCAGCAGATCTCACACGGCCCCCAAACCAATCCAGGATCAAAGCAAGTACATTATACAGTACATTCGATTATCCCGGTTATTGCAAACTAATGACAGATATGGATAAGGAGCTAAACTTTACCAAATGTTGCTAGCATATGGCTCTAAACGCTGGGAAAATAACTATCCAAGGAAGCACTAAAGAATGAAGAATATCGTCACATCTTCAGCGATAGATGTGAAAGTTGGGGAAAAATGCATTACATGTGTGTGCGGAGTCCTAATGTAATATTAGTCTGAGCACACAGAACTATGCAAAGCTACAAAGTGGTTTGTGTAGGTTCTCAGTCGTACAGGAGTTGTCCATCATAGGCCAAGATTCTTCAGTCTTCATCTGTACTCTGTAGTTGAAGTGTCGGACGTTTCGATCTTAGTCCTAAGATCTTCGTCTGCGAATAATGATTTAAACACGTTCGTGGGTCTCTCAAGAGCAAACCAGAAGGAGGAGTTAACCTCTAAGTCCCTCCTCTCTTGGTGCTAAAGGTTGGAAAACATCTTAGCCTATTCATACTTAATAGGGCTCGTTACCTCTCTATTGTCTCACCCTGGGTTTGCTCTTAAGAGACACACGAATGTGAGGACGATCTTTGGACTAAGATCGAAACGTCTGACACTTAAACTACAGAGTACAAATGAAGATGGAAGAATCTTGGCCTAGGACCAACAAAGTGGTTATTTGGTAGAGTAAACTGCAATGATTTGTTTACTTTTTCCAAGATACAAAGTTTTAAAAGCCCAGGTACAAGCTACAGTCGTTGTGGAAGTTTCTGCTCCTGCCATATTGAGCTCTCTATGGTTTGCACATGCTCGGCACGTCAGCAGCAGTGAAAACCCGGGATACTGTCTGTGTTTACATGGCACAGATCAAACCAGGATATTTAAAATCCCCACTAATAACCAGGATACTTGAGTGCATGTATTGTACACGCACTCATTCATAAGTTTCACCAGAATACTTACTTCCTGAGGTGTTCGTGCTCCTTCAGGAAAAGCTCGGTCCGTCTGTTGTTGACTGCGGAGCCGCTTTTGTACGACCTTAACCGAAAGGACAAGACAGAGATAAAGAAAATGAGATCGACTTTCAGACAGGAAGAAGATACGGCTCAAAAAGTTCCCTTAAAACAAGCGCCAGGGAGATATCAAACCTGATCTTGGCAGGAACCTATTCCCTGCACTTCTGTATCACTCACTGTATCCCCAATTATAAAACGCATGTGATATGGAGATACTGCAGCTTTCTTTGAATGTCTTCTCCCACTTTGTCAGGTTATCAAAAAGATTATCTAAAGTAAAAGCAAAGTTAAGTGACTTTGAGTTTACGTGACATAACATTTAAGAGCCTGCAGTTCAGATTCAGATAACTTTATCCCTCCCACTAGGGCAATTCATTTAGAGCAGCTCAAAAACAATGTGAAAACAAAAAGCACAATCTGATCGACATAATAATTTACAATTGAAGATTTGGACAGCTGAGGGAATAAAAGATTTCAAGTAGCAGTGTGTTTTACCACGTGGCAAAGCATAACGACGTCCTGAAGGCAGCATAGAAAATTCACCGTTCAGAACAAGCTCTGGTGAAGCAAGACTTGCCCTGGCTTTCCTAGCAATCTGCTGATTACAGAACACAGCCAAGTCCCTCTGTTGAACTCCAGTCAGCGTAGAGCAGGTTTTCACAACTCAATTTAGGCTGTTCTAGTCTCCCAATGAAAGAATGTTGAACCAGCAGGTAAAAGAGAAACATGACAGGCTCTCAATAAATGCTTCATAGACACGCGGGAGAATTGGTGGACTGACTGAGAAAGAATTGAATTGATGTAAAAGGTACAAGAGCAGCTGTGTTAATGTCAAATTTCAATTGATTGTCAAATAAAGTCCCAAGGTATTTGTAAGAAGAGACGATTTCCACAATGTCGTTGTGTACAATGCTCTCCGGTACTGAGCCTTTTTCCTCCAGTTTTCTGATAGTAAACTGGAATTACCGTACAAGTCATCGCGAGTATGGAGATTATGCCACAGCATGGCAACAGAAGCCAAATGACTGTCAGTGCCAAGTTATGAAAAAATGGTTATTTGTCCGTAACACTGAGTTCTGTTTGGAATAAACGAATAAACAATAAAACGACAAAATTATTGCAATTCACAATGTTATCATGATAATTATTGTAAAATCTCTTTTGGTGAATTGAGTTTCGGTTTTGCTGTAGCTGGGCTGACCGTGTCATGTGTGCACTTTGTTTACATTAGCCATGTGCTCTGGGCCCATGGTTTTATGATGATTATCCCCATAAGCGATGATGCAAATACTCGTGCCCTCCTTTCATCAAGAGTACCAATATTATTGAGCCCTATTATTGTCAGCAAAATATACTTCTAAAACTGCTATTATATACATCGCGGTACTCATTTATTACATTTCTGCTTCATAAAACGCTGGAGACACAAGCTCGAGAAACTTCCGGGGTTAGGTTCTTGCAGTATTTAAACCTGTGATGTCGATTCGATATCGATTAATCGTGGATCCCTAATGTAAATATCTTGTTCTTGAGAAGGAATAAACTATTACAACCCCAATCAAGTTCAGCGTCTCCAACTGATCCACTATCATGCTGTGGAGCCAAGAGCAGTATTAAGCTAATGTTCTCGGATAAAAATAGCCTGTATCTAATAGCAATTACTGTGGCTGATATACATTATAATGCACAGTTCTCAATAAAGCCCTCCATTAACAACTTAAACTTGAGCCTAAAGCAGGTTTCACTGGTTCCTAATAACTGATGACTCCGTGCTGATTGTGGACTTCCTGCGTTTAAGGCTTTTAAGTAATTAGCTCTGCTTAAGCCTCCTCCATTTCTTATTTACACCAGCTCCGCCCTGTTCAGACCAGTCACAATTCATCATGGCTAAACCTTTCACTGATTACCTATAAGGCTGCCCAATATATCACCCATCCAGAGATATTGCCACATCAGCAATATTCATATAACATACAGTGAATGTAATGTTACAAATGGCACAGCCCTGACAGAAGATAAAATGTACCCATTTGGGCCGGTTTGGTCCATGCTATAAAATAACATTTTCACCTGTCCATCTTTACCTCAAGAATGAACCAACAAGATTCAACGTCAGAACGAGTAAAACCTGCTACATATGCAAAGACCATAAAGGATAAAATACTTAACACGAATGATCATGATTTAGTGTCAATTGATTTCCAAATAGAAAAGTCTAATTTGAATTGTCTTAACCCTCATAAATCCCTCAGGGCTTAACGTGCCACTCGTTTTTTTCTTGTTTTTTTTTCTGTGTTGTGAGAATATTGTTCAAATTTGCAACAGCCTAATCTGTTTTTCTATCAATTTATTTTTTTCATCAATCAAATAAAAGTTTATCTCCAGATAAAATTAAGCATTACAATCAAATTAACAGATTCTTTACCAAAGAAGTTTGGATCTATGCAAATGTTCCTGGACAGCCTTTAATACAGGTATATTTCTGCTTACTTTAACTACAGGAATACAGAATACATCTGGAACATTATATGAGCCTCAGAGCCTGTAGCTTTTAGTTGAGATGACAAAGAGTATATGGTGGATTTTATTATTAGATAAATAGAAAGAGGGGATGAATACTATCATGGCTAGAGCGGGTCGTCCTATGATCGAGAGGTCGGGGGTTCGAAACCCGGCTCCTGCAGCTGCAGACTGTCGTTGTGTCCTTGGGCAAGACACTTCACCCACAGCCTGTATGAATGTAGTGACAGAGTGAATGTGTGGTGGTGGTTGGAAGGGCCGATGGCGCAAATTGGCAGCCTCGCTTCTGTCAGTCTACCCCTGGGCAGCTGTGGCTACAATAGTAGCTTACCACCACCAAGTATGGAGTGAAAGAATAATGCCATGTAAAGCATCTTTGAGTGTCCAGAAAAGCGCTATATAAAACCGATGCATTAACATTTGTTGATTTTCCTTACATTATAATAATAATGATTTTTTTTTATTTTTCATTTAAAAATGATCATTTATCAATACAAGTGGCTCTAACCCTAAATAGTATGATACTTTGCATTTTACAAGCTTAAAAGAACAAATCTGACTTGGTAAATCACTGTTAAATAGTGTATTGAGCTTGTCTTACTGTTCTCTAATATAAATAACTTAAACAATACTAACTTCTAGTTATTCATCATCATCTATGGCACCTTCCCTTTTCACATCTAAAACCTGCCCAGTGCTGGTCTATCGTGACGTAACCGCTCTCTCCCTGAGCTCGGTACGAATGAAAGCCTTGTGGTTTGATTTACTGGAGAAGGCACTTAGAGGATCTCCCCAGAGGAGGCAGAGATACAGACAGAGAGAGCTGCAACAGGAGGAGGTGCCACTCATTAGCCTGAAACATGAGAGCTGTAATGATCACGGGATGGGGCTAAAAACTACAAGTGAGACTTTACTGCCACCTGCAGGATACACTAAAATAAATCGCCAGAACAAACCTTAGTTTTGCTTCCTGTATTCAAACAAACCAGCAACATTTCCATAGGGACAAGCTGGTGGTGTCCAGCTCCAAACATTTGTTTAGGTAATTTTCACCAACAAAAAGCAGGAGTAAAAAACAAATACCTTGTGTTCATTCCATTTCTGGGGTGAAATGTAACACAGTATGTGGCTTGAATAATGACCAGGCTCTATCTTGAGTTTAAAAGGTGCTTACTCAATATCTCTGTGAACGGAGCCCAGCAGGTCCTCTCTTTCTCTGAGGCTGAAGAAGTTGGTCTTTGTTTTATGAAACTCATTTGTGTAGTCCTAAAAAAGGAAAGATAATCATTCAGTAAACCTCAATGGAAATTAAAGCAATAAAACCCGCAACAAACCTGTAAAATGTCTCGGTGTCTCTGTAGGGTATGCATTAAAGCTGCATTATGTGGCATTGCCCCTGCAGTGAATTCAGTCATTTTTTCATTTACAGCTGTTAACTACACAAAGAAATAGTTTAGCCACAAAAAGTGTATTCCAAAGAAAAAACAGATCGACAAAAGGGTCAATGAACCACCTACTTTTGACAGGAGCTGCTCGATCTCAGTAGTCATGGCCACCATCAGATTGTCGTGAGGAGATCTAACAGAATCAGACCTAACCAAAGTATTAGGTTAGAAAATGATACACACTAAATATAATAAAAAAATAAATAATAATATATGGCTGTATAATGGTATCCTTTCTAAAAAAAAAAAAAAATAGACATTTAAAAATGATTGCCCTTTGTCCCAATTAGGCAAACAAAGGTGTAATAATAGTTTACTGCCCTGCTGTACCTTGTCCTTTGGCTGATGTCAAGGCCATTGTTGCCACTGCTGTAACTCGTGCAGAGTTTAGAGAAAGACACTAACTTCAGGTCCAACTCGTTTTCGAGCTGTCGCGCCTGCTTTCTCAGATCTGAAAAAATAAAAGGTCAAAATAAACGTGACAATCATGATCAGTAAACATAAATAAATCCTAAGAAAGGTTTTAGCAGGTTTCTATATATAGGCTACATTTAAACTTTATATGACCCCAAGGATACAGGATATTTTGCTATTTGCTAAGGACAATTTGTGAAAGTTCAAATAGCACTTTTTTCATTTGATGCAGCCTGGTTTTCAGTTTTATTTTCAGTTTGTATTGGAACTGTGTAATAATTTTCACATAGCATATTATATCTGTTTGTAGGAAGCACCTTTAATCCACAAAATTGACAACCCTCAAGACAAAAGGAAGAAACGAAGAGCACACAGTTTTGTTATATAAGTAAGGCTAATAAGGCTATAAGTATTCTATTAAGAAAATAGTTTTGTTGTTGACGATGATGTGATGGCGTAGTTGTTGTTTATACAGAGAAGTAAGCATCGTCAGTTCTGACTGGCTATCTTAAATGTTGAAGTTGAACATATCAAACGAGTTTTTAACTTTACTACTTCAAGCTAGCACCAACCAAACACAGACGCTAACAGGTTGCTAGTCATGTAACTGCAAAGCCCACAAAATAAACCAGACGACCTCTTCTTTTTCCAGAGATTTTAATCATTTTGTAATCAATGTACCAATCCATAGGGTAACATTAAAATAAAATAGAAGCGTTTACCTTCCCAGTATCCGCTGCTGCTCGACGCCATGTTTGTTGTTGACATGTCATTCACCGCCGTAAAGAGGAAGCTGCTGTCGCAATTGAGGCTTTCGATTAACAACGACCTCGTGTGGCGTTTGGTTGAACTACTCTGTTCATTGTGTTCATGTCAAACTCACACACACCGCCTGTCAATCTTGTGAGTTTCTCTTCCCCATGACATCAAAAACAGGTAAGTGAGTTTTAATCGTAATATCTCACGCACAAGAGGAGACCGTCGATTGATTCAAATCCAATGTGGAGAATAGGTGATTTTTTTTGTTAGTTTTTGTCTTCTTGGTTTTATTGTATTATGAAAAAGGAACTCTGTCAACCTGGTTTGGACATTTTTGTGGAAACTGAAGCTGCTTAATGCAGGGGTGCCCAAAGTGGGGATCGCGGGCCAAATTCGGTCACCAAGGGGTATAAATGTGGCCCTCGAGATGGTGCTTACACTGCTTACATTTGTAACAAGTATCTACTTTGATTCATTTGTGGCCAGTGTTGCTGAGTAATGGATTAATAAGTAATCCACTACTGTAGTTTACTTTTAATAGTAAAAGAGTAATGTAACAGGATTACAATTGCAAAACGGGTAATTACAATTACTTTATCAAGTAGGCCTAATGATTCAATAACTTTTTTGTAATATTCTGAGCTGAAAACATTCATTTTCAGATTAAGGCCTGAGCAAAAGTCGAACGCAGCCGCTGTTTATGAAATATACAGTTTTTGGATTTAATTTTGTGCTAAGCAGTAAACATTCAATCAAGTTACGACCAAAGCAAGATTTAGATTTCAGAGCTCTGAGCAGCTGCTGCTTGATCCTTTTTTAAAACCAAAGTAACTAGTAATTAGTAATCAGATTACTTAAAAAAAATAAAGTAATCAAAGAAGTAACAAGATTTCTTTTAGAAAGAGTTATCAGTAATCAGTAGTTGGATTACTTTCATGGAGTAATCCCAACAACACTGTTTGTGACTGAATACACTGTTAATAGTTACTAAGGACACCAAAACAACATGTCCTACTCAATAGCACAGTAATTAAAGGATATTTAATCATAGATCTGTTGGCATTGGTCTTTCTACATGTGAAATAGTATTGCGTTTAGCCCTTCACCCGCAATTTTGGCCCTCCATCGCCTATTTTGGCCCTCCATGGAAAAAACTTTTGGCACCCCTGGTTTAATGAGAGTCTGACTTCAAACATTAGTGGTTCACTAGCCTATTGTTGTGTTCTATAGGGCCTAATAACACAAATTGCACAGCCCATTTAATGTGCCTTATGGTTTCACAATGAACATAAAAGCCTTCATGAAGCTGACATTAAGTGCTAAAAACCCATCAGAATGAAACATCCTGTCTGCTGCATTTATATCATTTCCGCTTAAGCAGCTTGCACTAGTGTTTTCTTTGGATAATGTCTTTTAAATAAACAACAAAGAAAGAATGAAAGGAGTCATTTGTGGTTAAAATACATGACTTTCATTTTGTAAACCTGCGTGATATTTGCTCATTCTCTTTATTCTTGTACATAGGCATGTCATGGATATCACAGTTACAGCAAACTCAG
>OMNZ01043558.1:0-26674 GCA_900303255.1 Lesueurigobius sanzi | reverse complement strand
CATTTCGGTAAATAGTCCAACTTTGGAAAATGAGGAGAGCGCGAAATTTTAAAAATAAAATGATCTCCCCCTCCCCTCCTGATTGCACCAGAAAGCCCCATCCACGGTCCTTGTGCACAGGAAAGCTTGTCTCATTGTCAACATAAATCCTGCAAAACTGCAAAGGGAGGATCATTTCATTTGATGAAAGTATTTTTAGTTACTTGTATCAAAATACAGGCACAGACGATCAATTACTTAAACTTACAGTCTATCACTCCAAACTCAACTTAATTTTCTTTCATCATGCTGAAGTCTTCCAGTGTGAATTCCTGCCTGGGCTTTTTAATCTACAGTCAATTCAATCGGCAAAAACAGCTCATGATGTGACGTTTGGAGGAGTAAAATAGAAATGTCTTTGGGCGTTAAATGGTCCTGGAGTTGAAAGTATGAATATTTTTGTTTGAGCTCAGATTTTGTCTCAACCATATTAATAACAGCTACATTTATTTGTTTTTAATAATATCAGAAATTGAGATGGGATATTAGATGGATTTCATTTTTGCCCTTTCAGCTGTGCACATGTGATAAATAAGTTTAGAGACAGCCGTTTACTATATTGTAAAACTAAACAAAGACTTTATTATAGTAAAATCAGGTTAAATCAATAATGACTGATAGCTTCATACTGGATTAGTTTTTAAGCTTCTTCTATATCACACAAATAGGTAAGCGATGTGTTATTAATTTACCTTTTCGATGACCAATCCTGCCATCTTCAGAAGTGTCACTTGATGTTAGATGTGATGAACTATACCAGCTGCGTCACATCTAACATCACATGACACTTCTGAAGATGGCAGGATTGGTCATCGAAACATGTTAAGATAAATGAATAACACTTTGCTGACCTGTTTGTCTGATCATAGGAGAAACTTAAACAGTAAAGTAACTAGAAGACAAGATGAACATGATTCAGAAAATTCATGCTGGATTGTTCTAGTAAATAATCCCCCGACTCATGTGGAAACATTTCTGAACAAGCAAACACACAAAGTCTTTCCCTTGTGGCTCAATAAGGTTTGTCTAAATTAGTGATGTGACGTTCATGACCGAATCAGCTCTTTTGAACGGCTCTTTGAGGTGAACAACTGGATTTCCATTGTGAAAAGAGCCAGTTCTTATTTTTCAACTAAATTTATTTGTCAGACAGATTTAGCCTTTTTCATTGACCACCACAAAATTTGATTCACAAACGGGTTTAAGAAATAAAAATCATCGACATCATCATTTGGTTTCATCTGGTTTAAACCTAGCTCTGCTCTAGTCTAGGTTTAGCCCTAGTTTATCTCCGTTCTCATACTCCGCCCTTCTTTTGTCTTAAAGGGATTTTCGCCGTGCTCGGCGTGTCATTGCCGTAGTCTTGCATTGACGCTCGGCGTATCTTGGCTCCTCTCTATGGGCTGCCCGCACACTGCGATAACCCGGTTTATTTAGTCCGACTGAGTGACTGCATGACCACTAAAGCCCTGAATGAGTTTGGTGAAACTTGTGTTTATGCTTAGTTAAGAGAAGTCAGGCTGTAAGCCTAGCTTTACTGAGCCAGTTTTATGAACTGGTTCTTCTCGTTTCATCCAGTTTTAGCCCTGGTTCATTCCTAGTTTAGCCCAGTTTCAGATCTGGTTCAGTCCAGTTTTAGCTCTTTTAGTTCTTAATAAGAGATGTGCCTGCCAGCATAATATCTACTCATAATATGATGTTTATAGCTGCGTCATAAAAAAAAAAACTATATAAAAAATGAGCCAGTCTTTTGAAATGAACAAATACCAAAGACTCTGCTGCCTGTAAAGAGCCATAAATCCCATCACTAGTCTAAATCGAAGAATGTGGAGTCACTTTGTAAAACCTTTGAGATTTTGTTTCGAGTTCAGGCCGTTCAGGTCAGACCTCAGTTGTAATCCTGTCATTGCGTCTCACACCTTCTGTTCCTGTAAAGGTCAAAGCCTCAGCTGCTGTTTGGAGACACCATCGACATCATCGTCGTTGTTGAAAATGCTGACAGCGGTGTTAAACCTGGGGCATTATTCAGTCAGACATGAACAAACACTGTCCTGCCACACCTCTCCGTCTCTGTCCACCGTTTTGACACTTGAGTGACATGTGTTGATTCGCATAAGCTCGGGCCAAATACTGTTACATAAGGACAAGTGGGAGAGAACTGACACAGGGTTTCTAACATAGCTGTGACATCTTCAACAGAAGACAGACCTCATGGCTCTGTATTCATTAGCTTGTAGTTTACTTTAGATTTTGTGCTGGGGTCATCGTACCATTTGTGCAGGTCCTAAGTCTAGATAAACCGACAGGGTTACACAAGGAGGTCAAATCGATATTCAATATGAAGCAATGACTGCACACAAGGAGACGGGTAAAAAGCCATATAGGAGAAAGTATGTGAGCGCAAAATTCATACCTGCGGCTGCTGCGCCACTTCCAATGTTGTCATTTTCATCGTCAAACTCGATACGGACTCCTTTCCCGTTTCCGGCAGAGACTCCACATCCTCCGCTGCGGCACAGAGAGATCGGGACCACACCGTAGACGTAGGCCAGCATGATGGGAACGCCAATGCCTGAACAGAACCCACAGCAAAACTCTTAAACCAGACCAGACAGACCGACAGAAGAGATGGAAAGATGACTAACTACATCGTAAATTAGGAGAAACAGCGGCTTCAGGAAGTCTGGCATGTAATAAAACAGAATGAAGGCGAGGCACTGCAGGAAATTTTGAGATTTTTGGCTAGTTTTCTCCCTTAACGCCGTGGTAATCAATTTATTTTTTGTCGCAGAGAAACTTCTTTTGGAACCATAGAGATAACTAACAGAGCTAGAAACACATTTAGGCAACAGCTGAGAGATTTTACTCGCCTACCTCTGGCTTTCACGGTCAGGCATATTAGTTTTAATGTCAAAACATCATCAGCACTTTTTTCCTCACTATTAACTAGATTATTCAAAAACTAAACAAAATCCTTTCTGAAAAATTTAATGAAGGAAACTTGCAATACATTTTTTTCTCTCATATTCATGTCAGTAATATACAGCAAAGGTTTCCAAATGATATCTCATAATGTCATTTTAGCCCCCAGATTCACCTGCAGTGTCTTGCCTCAACTAATAGAGGCCTGAACTGTTTCTGAACGCCCTGTATATAAAAATAGTCTCTTACCAACAGTGACAGCAGCGACCACAGGCGACACGATGACAGACAGCGTCACACCACCTGCGATGACCAGGTTCCTCTTATGTTTGGAGATATCCCTGCCCTCGTAGCGATTGTGGATCTGGGGAAATGAAAATGGCTTATTTAAAGGCTGGGAACTTGATGGAGGAGAGGATTCTTAGAGACAACTACATTAATATAACGGAGGGAAAAAACACCTTCTGTCAAACAGATACTAATGTTTTGTTCTCGATTTACGGAATAAAAGCACAATTTTCCCAGTTCACAAACAATATCAGTACCCTGAATATAAATATCTCAGCACAATAACTGACTAAGATACAGTCGGCAACGCATCATACTAGGGGGCGTGGCCTAGCGAGGGGGATGGAAGCTTGTTATGGGAATCCATTTTTCACTCTTTTTTGATATTTTCTGACAGACTAAAAGCACAATCACCACACACATGTCAAAATGGGGTCCTTCTTAAATAAAAAAATTGAGCAGATTGTCCAGTAGAAAAACAGGCACTCAAAGCTAGCCGCTAGCATGTAGCATGAAGAATTGGGTCGTTGAACCCCTTTGTTCCTCTTCATGTCTTTGTATCTTTATTTGGTTGAACATACATCCGCAATTTTGTTAAAGTAGTCGGAAAGTTTAGCTATTGTCGCGCTTTGTTTCCCCCCTCACTGTAGCTTCCAACGTGAGCGTTTGTGGGCGTTCCCAAGTTCCCGTCTGTATCTGAACATGGAATGCAAACACAAACTTGAGGTTTGCGGGTATATTATTTATGGAAACTCTGGCATTTCAAGGTGGATATATTCCCTCAAGAAAGGGGCAATAATGGTTTCATTTTTCTTAATAAATGTAACCACAGCATGAACCAGCCTGCACTCACTTATCAGAGATGACTGGGATGAATATGGCTTTAATTCTTGTTCCCCTCTCAGATTAAGCCACGGTGCCAAAAGTGGACACGGCCTTGCCCAAAGACAGGGGACCTAGTAGCTAAGGATTCATGAATCAAACTCTTATTATATTGGCAAAGTCAGAAATCTAAGAAACCTCTTTCGACAGGAGCAGAACGGGATGGGGCGTTTAGCAGGCATTTCCACAGCCTAAAGTGAACCGCTGGCCCTCACCTTTCTGCCCACATAAACGGGGATACCAATGATCATGGCTGGGATGGCGATGCCGGCGATGAGTGCGATCCCGACCGGTGCCCCCACAAGCGTCCCGAGCTGCCACAGGATCTTCTTCTTGCGGCTCCACGGCTTCTTCCCCCAAAACGTGCACCCGGACGGACTGCGAGGGAAAGCAGTGAACGTAAGAATTACCTTTTTAGAAGGTGTGTATCATTTTTTGCATGATGCTTGAATTTGTATTCTGGGCTGTTGTATGTAAGACAAAGTCATTAAAAAGGTTGATTATGCATTTGTCAGGCTTTTTAAAATACACGTTACCCAGAGTAATTCTCATGGTATACATTTAGAATTATGTGTGCATCTAGAAAATAGTATGTCGTAGATGATCATTTGAGTTATGAGAATGGTGAAGTTTAGGGCTGCATGACTTTGACAAAAAAACCTAATTGAGATTTTCGGATAGAAATTGCGTTTCGATTTGTGGTTTTAATATAAAATGTTTATGTTGTACTTACACAATTACACAATATTCTTTCTTATGGTGAATAGTTTCGATTCAACTGAGCGCGTGGCATGTGCGCACTTTGTTTACATTAGCCATGTGGAAAGGAAAGGAATAGAGGCTTATCCTATATTATGCAGCGACAGAATTTTACTGTGAAAGGTCAACAGGAAGCGCTTATTTCTTAGATTATTGACAAACAGGCAACTTTGGAAAGAGTTTGAAGTTTAGTTTATTCAGAAGGACAATGTGCAGTTATATTAAAAAGATGGCTGCACCAGATTTAGCACCATGCTACTTTCCATCCGTAGTCCCCAACGTTTTGGACAAGGCTTGAATGCGTGTACATTTTCAACACATGGATATGGGCATTTGTGAAGGCGCGCTGCACAAAGAGACAGCAGAAGCAGCGCCTTCTTCAGCAAACGCATGCGGCAAACTGTTCCATGTGATGGCTCTGGTGCTGCGTGAAGACGCATGGTCGGCGCACAGCAAAGTGCACTCACATCGCCTTCTTTTGTCACCGCTACAGAAAGTTTGGGGATTATGGGCAGATAGTTCGCCCTCTGCATTGCATCTAATCGCTAAATGTAGCACGCTTGAGGTTCAAAGTAGTGGGAGTTTAACCTAGTACTTTTTGCGCCTGGGAGAGCTCAGTCTTTCCTCTCGGTGCGGCGTCTTTTAGCAGAACGCAGTACCGGCTTTCTCCCATGGTCTTGTCTCATTATCTCAGTCTCTCTCGCTGTTACATATGAAAAAAACAATTTCCCTGGGATCACATGCACCCCCCACTATTTGAGAAGGACTGCTTTAGGGTAAGGTGATTGCAGTATTGACAATGACAAAGGCTATCTGTTTGTAGTTTGAGGGTTTTACCTGAGGTAGTGCAGGTCAGAGATCTCCTTCATGCAGAGCCAGCAGAACTCGCAGCCACAGACCGCACAGGTCATGTGATTACAGCTGCCATCGTTCATCTTGATGATGTAGGCTGCGCAGCGAGGACACGGCTTGATGTCATCTCCTACAAACAGGGTATTTCAGAATACACTTCAATTTTGTGCCCATCTAATATTTATGAAGTTTCTTTAAGTGATATCTTTGGTGACTACATTTAGACGGAAATAAATTAAAGACAGTTAATGAGAAAATAAAATGTCCAGATACTTTGGTTGACAAAACTAAATAACTGAAACACATTAGGTACTTGGGTAACAGTTTGAAAAGAGGCTCATATCCTTTAAATTCAAAGCCAAAGGAACAGGTCTGTGCTTTGTTTCATGTCAAACTAAATTTACATGGAATTTGTTGAGGGGAAAAAATGAAAACAATTGTTTCACTACAACTAAATTACTAATCCTAATTACATTTTCATCAAAAGACTAAAGAACTAAATAAAAATATGATATGAATATTAATACAACACCAATACAAAGTGTTCCAAAATCTATATCTGTTGAGCACATGCGATGAAGAGCTATAAACACTGCACAAAGGTGATGATTAGTGGTTGAAAGTGGTGAATGATGCGAGCTCTGACCTGCAGCTCCGCTCTCCTGGCTGTAGCTGAGGGAGGACGACCTGAAGCTCCTGAGGCGGAGGCTCTGGGCTCTCTGCTGTCGCGCGGTGTCACACGTCTGGTTGGGGTGCCACAGCTGCTTGCAGTGGTAACAAAACTCTGTCCCGCAGCCCTCGCGCCCGCAGGTGATTTTGGGACAACTCGCGCATCCGAACGCAATCACTGCGTAACTGTTAAGACAAACACAGAAAAGAAATTTGAAAAAGAAATGGAGCAGGGAGGCTAATTTCAACCGTCCCAATGATAACTGGGATTTCTGTTGTTGGACCTAAATTGTGGAAGGAGCTGCCCCTGTGTATTAGACTGTCCGATTCACTTCCTGTTGTTAAGTCTCGTCTTAAGACACACTTGTTCTCTTTTTTTGTGTATTGTTTTTATTGTACAGCACTTTGGTCAACCCTGTTGTTGATTTTAATAGTGCTTTATAAATAAACTGGATTGGATAACATATTTACAAAACCAAAATTTAGAACAACGATGAAAAGTCTTTGTGTTGCTAATGTCAAGCTATGGAATAATTTAGGTTTTTCAAGCAAAACGTTTAAGAAATACGAAGAAACTATTTTCTTGAATTATGAAACCAGCGAATTGTTCACATGCTAATTGATTTAGGGTTTCCTTTTAGTTTACAATTTTAATTATGCTCAAAACACTGAAGCAACAGGAAATTTAAGTAATTAAAACTATGATAAAACTTGATTTTACTTTTGCTCATATCAATTTGTAACAGCCTTTATGTTGGATTTTGTTTTGTAAAGATTCCTTGTGAATGATCATTCATAACCATCAGTGGTCTGTAAACCTAGTGTTTATTTGGTGACTGTGTAATGATTGCAGCCATGAGCTCTTACACAATCGCTCAATAGTGGCCCAATAAGTT
The DNA here is from genome assembly GCA_900303255.1 of Lesueurigobius sanzi. Lineage (NCBI taxonomy): Eukaryota > Metazoa > Chordata > Actinopteri > Gobiiformes > Gobiidae > Lesueurigobius > Lesueurigobius sanzi. The sequence goes on along the minus strand of OMNZ01043558.1, from coordinate 19,367 downwards.
CAGCCTGACTGCTTCACGCGACAGTGCTCCCTCTGTTACTGCCACGATCAATTTAAAAGCCATTTTTCTAAACGGCATGGCGTGACAGAGGCTCGGTAGACAATTTACTGTAGCACAAACCTAACACCCAAAAGTAATTATTGCCTCAAACAAACCAAGCATTTCTGAGTCAAAAAGGGGCCGTTAAATCTGTCACGCATGACACCTAAATTTAAAGTGCTAAGAATAAGTAATTACACTCTTCTGCTAAACCCAGAGATATTTGTGGTGCTTTTTCAAAATTGTGCACGAACTATAAATGTGTAAAAGGGCCAATTAGAGATGCACAACTACTGCGCAGCCAAGGGAAGCTAGGGAACGTGACCAAAAGAAGCAGTTTGCCTTTGCATTTCACTAAATCTGATAAAGACCAATCTGTTGTGCAACAGGAACTGTCATCTGGCTGGTTACAAAAGCAGAAAATTATTTGGACGACGTAAGCAGTTGATACACGAGCAGACGGACGCTTGAACAGAGCTACAGCCAGATATGGGTTTAATCTGAGATATGCGAACATCATCAGCTGATACAAGAGGAGAAGCTGTGGAGAAAGTCTTACTCAGGCCATACCTCACAACAAGAACAGTCCAATGGTCTAAGAGGTTTATAGTTATATTATCTGGGTCAAGTTACCCCATTTGACTCGAACAAAGGATATGTCTAGGTTTATATGGTTAGGTTTGGCCATTTTGTAATTAATTTTAAATGTGATGAATAAACCACAATTTGTAAATTTGAGCTTTTCTGGTCTTGACATGGTTTACGTTCAGTTTTCGTCCAATTTAGGTCACTTTTTGGACCCAATTGAGTCCTGATCTGATTTTGATCTGATCTTGGCCTGTTGATATTTGGAAGGTCCATTTTTTTTTATGAGGCGAGACATTTTTAGAACCACCAGTCTAACGGACTATTATAATATAATATTATAATTTGGGTGAGCAATGAGTTTCCAGATTACGCAGCCTAGTTTATGGTCTTGATATCAGCCAAATTCAACCTTTTTTCCTTTACTTTTTAAATATATCGCTTTTCTACCTATAGGCAAGGTGGGTGGAGTGTCAAGCCCAAGGACACAACAATAGTGTGCACCTGCGGGAGCCAATGTGTTTTCAATGTGTTTTCTTTATTTTCATGACCATTGATAAAGAAGAAATTCCACTAATTAACCCTGATAAGGCACACCTGTGAAGTGAAATCCATGTCAGGTGACTACTCAGGTGAAGTATGAGGTGAAGCTCATCGAGAGAATGCCAAGAGTGTGCAAAGCAGTAATCACATAACTCCACATGTATTCATTCATAGTTTGATGCCTTCAGTGAGGATCTACAATGTAAATAGTCATGAAAATAAAGAAAACACATTGAATGAGAAGGTGTGTCCAAACTTTTGGCCTGTACTGTATTTAAGTGATGATGACAATTATGAAAAAAATGGCTAAGATCACCTAAACATGCCTTCTTTTCATCGCGGTTATCAATATTAATTGTTTATTGTCACTGCCCAAGTATTGTCAGCAGAATATACTACTAAAACTGCATATCATATTGCAGGAGTGCTTCATTATATTTCAGCTTCATGAAACACTGGAGACCTCAGCCTTTGGGGTTAGGTAATTGCAGTATTTAAAATTGCGATGTTGATTCGATAGATTAATCTTGCAGCCCTACCCTGACCCTCCGGTCATGAGACAACGCTGTGCCTCATGTGTTATAGTCACGCATGTTCTTTGAGAGGTTTTCACACTGGTCTAGAAAGTTGTGTCTGGCCTGAACATCACAGTCCAATAACCCGAGAGGGTAAACCATTCAACAGAGCAGCGTTCATGAATGCAGTGAAGCCATGAGCGTTTGGGAATTCGGGACAAGGGCCGAGTCGCATTTATGAAAGGGCCATTATTCAAAAACAGGGTCAGGAGGGCCGCGGCAATGGGGCCAAGATGGATTCAGGGCTGGAACCATTATCAGTCACCAAACTATTTGGACGACATGTTGTAGGACTGTTTGGGTTATAAAATAAAGGGTGACCCGCAGAACAAAAAGGTCCTGGGCCCCTAAGAGCTCAAACAAACTCAAGACTCAAACAAACAGAAGAGCTGTTAACACTGCGCTGTCAGCTATATTTAAACCAGAGAGGCCAGAATGAAAACTATGTGGTACCATTAAGACATAGTTTCAGCTGCAACTCATGGGCATTGTCAAGTTTTAAAATGACAGGTTTCAGAAGAGTGACATCATTTTGTTGCTCACGTCTCTTGTCTATAATAAGCAGTTCTGTAGTTATTAATAGCTGCGGGCGTGTGAAAATACAGACCAGATACAACCTGGCAGATCGTGTGATGGAGAGTCTTTGGACTATTTTGGGGATGGGCCTTGAATGCGTCATGAAAGAAAACGAAACATCAAGTACATCCCTGGGAAGCAAAGATGAGCTCGGGGAATGAATGAAGGCAAGTTAGATAAATAAGATAAATTAGTCAATAGATAAAACCACAAATGTACAGCTCATTTTCAACTTGTGACTTTTGGCTTGGAGCTGTGATGCATCGCAAAAAGAAAACCATTTTGCAATATAACGTTTCTTTATCAAATATTTGAAATTTTCTTTTGTGTTGTTGTAAAGTAATACGAGTAGAATCTTCACCAATTTGTATTATTTAGCATCAGACTGCTACATAATGAAATGGGAAGAATTAGAAGGTCTGAAATCGCTGTGAAGCCTTCGTCACGACACTCACAATACCCATTTCCTGGTGTCACATCTCTAGTCGCTTACCCACAGTCCGGGGCGGGGCACCAGCGGCAGTCCGGCTCGGCCACCAGCCAGCGGCGCAGCATGAACTCCTCGTACTTCTCCATGAGGCCGCGGTCGCCCAGGATCATCTGGATGTCGTGGGGGTTGAAGCGCTCGGAGCACTCGGGACAGCTGATGTTGACCCGGGACTCGGAGATCTCGATGCGGAGGTACTGGCGCAAGCAGTCGGCGCAGGAGCGATGGTGGCAGGTCATGATGTCGGGGAAGCGGTCCCGCGAGTGCCGCAGCAAGCACAGCGGGCACTCGAGCAGGTCCGAGGACGACCCCGCGGCGGAGGAGGAGGTGGAGGCCAGGCCCAGGGCGGAGTGGGTCGAGGTTTTGTCCTGGACGGCCTCGGATTGGACGCTCTCTTGTTGCCCCGGGACGCCGTCAGAGGACTGGGTCTTTGTCCGGCGCTTGGTGTCGGGTCGGCAGCGGCGCCCGAACAGCGACTGCAGAGAGAAGCGGCGTTTCTTGGGTGTTTTTCGGACCGACAGGCTGATGGAGGAGGCGGCGGAGTGCAGGTCCCGCTCTGAGCCCGTGCCGCCATGGTGCTGCTGGTGAGGGCTGCTCATCTCCGACGGCAATCGCAAACCCGGGGCCGTCCCGCCAAGGACAGGAGACACGGGGGAGGGACAGGAGCGCTCTGATAAGAGTTAGGACATCGCGGCGCAGGGGCCCAGGGACACGGTGTCGAGACACAGGACAATCTGTTCAAGACACAAACAGATATTTTTACCATCATGTGCTGTACTATCCTTGATCTACAACAAGAAATGGATTGAAATACAAATGTCAACCTGAGAGAAAGTACCACTTTTTGGGGAAGAAACTTAAGAGAAAAACGAAGAACCAAGGCACCCCTCCCACGTTACAATTCTCTATTTACAAAGCCTCTGAAAAGGCTTTATTGTACTGGGCTAATACACATTACATCTTGTAAAACATTCCATGCGCATCTGCTCCAACAACTTTTTTTCACTTCTTGAAAAAGGCTGAACATGTAAAATATATAATTAAAATGTGGGAGGAGTGCCTTGGTTCTTAGTTTTTCACAACCTAATTGCTCCAAATACAGATCATGGGCGGCCATTGCTGGTTGCTCTATGTGACATGATCTTGTAATGACATGACATACGAAACGAAATGAGTAATCACGTTGTGTAGGGCCGCACAAAACATCGCAAAATCATCCAAGTCTTCGATCTGGCTGAAAAAAAAATTGGCAAAAGTTTAGGTTAAGCTATATTGTTCCTGATTCATTTCAATTTTAGCCTTGGTTTTGGTCCTGATTTAATGTTTTTATAAAGTCTTGTTTTGATATGGGGGGGTGGGGTCAACCCTCAACCAATTTTCCTTTGGATACGAAAAGAAGCCTTGAAATCTTGAACCTTGATGCAAGTTGCTGAAAAACAAATTACTTAGGATTTGTGTTTAATGACCCATTTATTTATTTCAAGACTATTCTCAGATCTGAACCCTACCCCTTCACTTAACTACACAGATAATGTTAACATTTTTAGCATAAGCATAAACAGTTTTCCTGGCTTGTTGAGTGCATTGGTCTTGGGAGTGAACCGGTGCTTTGTTCAATCATGATTTGGCTCGAAACCGATCATAAACTAGCTCCAAGTGTGACAAAGTGGAGTTACAGTAAAAGTTTTCCATGGCACAGCTAGAGCATTAGTTTCCTCTCGTCCCGGGGAGCGTCTTGGCAGGCCGTGAGCATTTTTCATACGCTGTCAAGTTACTCGTGTGCGCAAAGGAGTGCGGACGGAACCAAACGAAACCCGCAGAGTTCCCATTTTGAACATGTAAATCGCATTCGGGCTGTACAAAATATCGCAATACACGGTGATGCAATACCGATATAGCAAGAGGCTGCAACATATCGGAAATCACAAAGGTCGACCATCTGACCGAGACGGACGCTTTTTGGCAGACTCCACTTTTAACAAAAATGCATGCAACTTACAAATGTTATTATTTTCCTAATTCAGCTCCATTTTATTGTTTCGGTCCTGATAATGTGTTTAAATCTTGAAACAGTTTGGTAAAATATCGCAATAATATCATCATCGTGTCTTACTTGTGGCACGATTATTGACATTTTGTTTTTCCTGATCTGTGTATAATAGACCAAGCATAAGATCAAGTACATGTTTGCTTCACACCAGCTGACTATCGCAAACAACACCAACCTCTACAAGATTATAGTCAAGCATAAAAGGCCTTGTGTGCACCTTTGGACAACAACACTTGATTTCCCAGGGCTCTCGTGCGCCCTCGTCTTTTGGGATTAATTTCAAGGAAAAGTCCACAGGGAGCCAGAGCCAGCTGACTTTTTAACAAACCCGGATTCAAATGTAAGGCTCACGCATTGGCTGTGGTTTCTCCTGGATCATCAACTTTTACAGCTCCTGGTTTAGTGTCCGGGGGAAAGCCAAATGCTACTCTCCCCGCAATAAAAGTGTGGCCTGGTGGCTCATTTGGGTAGAAAGTGTGAAGGCTATCAAAACAGATGGGCCCAAATTGAAAATAGGGCCTATTACGTAGAATCAAGACTTGAGTTGTCAACCATGTTACTATGTTATATCATCATCAAAAACGTGTACTTGATGTAGAGCTGGGCACAAAAAATCTATTTAAAATCGATTTTGTAGCTAAAATCTATTTTTTTTGCACACACAGGTTTTAATTAACAGCAGCAAAAAAAAAAAAAAAAAAAGTAAGTCTCTAGCCCATTCCGGTCAGGGGTTATGAAATTAAAATAATTAAAATGCTCAATCCAGCCATTAGGGGCCAGGAAGGAGGAAGGAATTCCAAAAAGTTGATTTTGAATGAGTTTCCGTTTAAATAAAAAAATCTGAATGAAGCAATGATGCATAATACAGTTAAACAAACGTTCTAGCAATTTTTGGGTTTCGAGGTGTGGGACGTAATGAGACAGAGATGTTTGCAATTAGTCGTCTGTATCGTGGACGAGAACAGACAGCAAAGGGACATGGGAGACTGAGAAGGGGAAGAGGAGACACCAGCACCAGTGAGTGAACGAATAAATCATTTACTACTAATGACAAAACAAGCGTTTTAAAAGGTGTTCTGATTGACCAGTGTAAGTCTAAAGAGCTGTTTGCCTTTATGGCAAATCATAATAAAAGACTAATGTAAATAGCACACGTCCCAACCTTTCCGAGTTCACATTCAAAGCTAGTACCAGGAAATACTGCACTGATAGCATGATAGGAAAAGGTCATTTCTGTTTTTTGAATCTGAGAAAAACAAATGTATGTTAAATATTAACTCTTCTTTTCTTAAGGTTTGGAGTTGGTACTAAACGGCCACATATAACTCAACAATTAGTTTAGACAAGATTAGAAAAACATCTTTATTGGTCCAAACAAAAAGGACAAAGCGGCATGACTCAATACATTAATAAGTGGCGTTTAAGCCCAAAGTGCATGTACAGTATGTGCAGTAACTGTATGTGCATGTACAGTATGTGCAGTAACTGTATGTGAATCAATATAAAAAAGTAATGCAATATTTTCTACTGGGTTGCACAATTTTGAATAAAAACCCAATTGTATATTTCTTCAAAAGACTTGCAAGTGCGATGCAAGTGCGATTAGATTTGAGACTTATGTTTGAAAATAAAGATTCTATTCACAGAGCACATTTTAAATAACTTTTAGTATACAAGTAATTCTGTGTAATATGTGTTTGTAAAGGTCTAAACTAAAGGGGAGCAGGTTTTAACCAATGGACAACACATTACCCAATAATCACAGCCTTTGCAATTTGCTGGTTGCGACCACCCCTCCTTGAACCACCACCTTATTGTGGTGGAGGTGTTTGAGCACCCGAATGAACCTATGAGCTATGTTGTCTGGGACATTATGTCCCTGGTAGGGTCTCCCATGGCAAACAGGTCCTAGGTGACGGGTCAGAAGCCCCTTATGATGAGAGACCATCAGGGACAGTTACGTCGCCCAGAGGTGAAGGAGCGTCGTGGGGCCGTCCTCCCCTGGACCAAGCACCTGCAGGAGGCTGGTGCAATGTGAGTTGGGCAGCTTGGACTGCTGCCCCGCGACCCGGCTAAGAAGCGGAAGAAGATGGATGGATGATTGCGACCATTGAAATCATGTTTAATTAGATTTTGTGATACGCTATTTATTACTTAGTGCATTAATACACTGGATAATACAAGATGATGATACATGATATGACCCGCTCCAAACCATAACTGGTTTGTCATAGAAGCCACTGGAAACAAAAATGTAATTGAACAATCCCAACACAGCCTCCTGTTGCTGAGCTGAAACTTTATTACCAATTTTTAATGAGAGGCCTTTTAACAGTGCTCCCATCAAACGGCTTCAGCAAATGGCCATGTATTGGGTCAAGTCCAGTCATGTGAGCGAGAGGAAAGTTTAACAAGGCAGCAGCACGCAGCCCACAAAGAGAAATGGACATCCAGGCGAGGCTCCAGCGGAAAAGCCTGTGTCTGCTCAGTGTGGAGTGAATATAGTGAAGTGAATATATTCAAGTGTGCAGCCCGCGGCAGTCACTCTGATGTCCCAGTTTTTCAGTGACCCTGGGGCCAGGAAGAAGAGCAATCCATCCATCACCTCTTCAAAAGAAAGTCACCACCAGAATGGAAAAAAAATCTCTATTGTGCACTTTATTGAGGCCTTCTTCAAAAGCCATTTAGTTTTATTCAGTCAATATGTAGAGGTTTTGGATCATTTTAAACTTGGGGTTACAAGATTTTGAATAAACATGCGACATGGGTGTGCAATATTATGATAACGGATCAGTACGATATTAGGTTTCATTCAATGTTAACGCAAAAATGGTAAGTCATTTGTTTTACAGCAAATTGTATCACATAAATAAAAAAACACTAAAGGAGAACCAAAACAAGTCCAAAATAAAACTAAAACTGAACTTTGGAACATTTACAATTACAAGTTCCATGCATTTGTTTGAGGCCAAGTTTGCCAAAAGGTGCTGATCTCAGATGGAAGACTTGCATGATTTAGCTCAATATTGTGGCTTATTACGGCACAATATTTTTATATTGTTTATTTTTTAGATAATTTTACATTGTATCATATTAGTCTAAAGTCTGTATAATAAAATTACAGCAATGACAGAGCCTTGGCTGGTCAAAATTACAAAATAGGCTCTTGATAAGGTTTTAGTTTCTGCCAACAGCATGCTAGTATAGGTACTGGGATTGACATTTTGAGCACAAATCGGGTCGCAAAGTGAACCGATTACTCAAATAATAAAAAGTGCGAATGAAGGGAAATAAGTGTGCTTTTGAGAAGGGAAGAGAGTGTATTGATTTAAATGAGATGTTTAGAGAACTCGTGCTTTATAAAACCGTCACCGAGAGTGAAAACTGCAATGATCTGTGTCAAAACAGACTGGAAACAATGTCATTCAGAGAATCAGAGTTGGAGTTTTTGTTTTACAAGTGCAGTCCTCAGTTGACCACAGAGCCGTAACGTTCTGGGTCTCGCTCCGGCTAAAAACACTCCAGTACCCTTTCCTATAATTTAGCTGCAGTGGTGAATTTTACTGAGTGAGCGAGCAAACAATTCAGCTCAGGGCTTTATGGTGTGTGAGTTAAAACAAAGTGTTATCACCATCTGCCCCGCTTCCTGGACAATGGATGTTGAGGTTTATTATCAACACAAGAGATAAGATGTGAAACTGTGCCAACAGCTCTATGATAATACAGGACAGCAGTTCACACAGTGCTCTATACAGTCGTTTATCAAGAACTCACCCAGAAAGACTTCACAAACTAGGTTAATGTCATCGTGATTTTCAGTTAGATTTTCATTTTAGAAACAAATGAAGCTTTTACTAAAATGGTTCAAGAATGTAGACACTAGACCTTTTAAAAGGCTTTTAAAGTTGAAAAAGGGAAATTAGCTATCATTTTTATATACATTATTACATCACATACACACACGTACACTTAATGGTATATTGTAAAAGTGGACATTTGTGGGGGGAAAAGCATCAGGAAGTGAATGCGTTTGGACTGCAACAGTTTAATCTTTACTTACTTGCCTTCTTTAATAGTATACTTAAAAAAAATCCGATGCAGGGCCTTTAAATAAACTTAAGTAAAACATTTATGCCAATATCATTTAACATTAAAAAGTTTCAATTTTATTCCTTAAAAAGTCCTACTGCTAACGGTTACTGCTGTCCAGACCACACACAAGATTTACCGTAGGTTTAGGTTAGGTCACATTTCTATTAAAATTTTGGTAATTGCACAGCCCTACTTTCCCCTCATCTAACCCCTCAATTAGCTTCCTACCCTTAAAATATCAAAGCATTTTTTCAGATAAGAGCCTTCATCACGTAGCCAAATTTCCGCTGCTTTCCAGACAGACGTCACACTTCCTGGCCCCAACAATGTGTTCATATTAGCAGGACACTCGTAGAAATGGTCTCTAAAAAAGGTCATTGTTGGGACGTCACATGCTTGTCAGGTCTGGTGGACACATTTTTGGAAGGGGACTCAAAGCTCAATGGGGCTCTATTTAAGCTTCTGTCTATCAGTCTTTATAGTGTAACGGTGAGAGGTGAGAACGTTGACAAGAGTGAATTCCACTGTAGCAGCATTCAGCACTATTTACTATAACACAAAGCTACTGCGGATGAGAGTCAAGGACCTCTCAAAATTATGCCATTCAATTGTAATTTATGCATCGGACATGATAAGACATTTGGAAAAAATTGTCAAAAGCAACAAACATGTTCAGAAATGCATTATTCTTGTATTATAGTTTAGCAGGTCATGTTTGTTTTTTTCTGAAATATTAATGCTCTTCTTGGCCATGTTTAAAATAGGTGCTTACTTATTTCTTTTCCACCAAAGGAACCTTTTGCGGTTCTTGGTGCCGTTTCAGCCCTGCTTGGACATGCTTTCGGACAGGGTAGTGCTGGTGGTACAGGGCGGCTTTTGCTTTCCACTGGCAGAACCCGCGCGGCATGGTGCCCATCTACCCGTGTTAACAGCATTTCGACTGGCCGCAAACCGTGCGCATTTTGGGACCCACAAATTGGTTTGCAGCTTTTTTGTGCTAGATAATACGGGAGGGGGAAACTGTAGAACCATTTTGAAAAATGTAATTTGTTTATTGAAATTTAATCTGGAGAAAAGGGAGATTCATCGATATTTGGAAAGTAATCCAGGTATAAGTAGAGGTTTCTTCAAGTGAGTCTGTGAGTGTTTAAGCTTTGACCCGGAATTCATCCTGTCGGAGAACTGGTTTTTGACCTTTTAAAAGTTCCCATCTTTGTTTAGTTTTTGATCCATTTTCAACTATGTTAAGGTTTGTTCTTTGCATGTCTTACACTGCACAGGTCAGATTGCAGATATATAATGATTCATGAGGATATTATTGCATGCGTTTGCAAACATGGTGGTGCCCAAGACTGAAGTAAGACTGGGAGCACATGGTGTGTGCACAATGGGAAAATACCGGATTCTTCCTGTACCACTCTGCACAGGGAAATGAACAGCAATAGCTATTCATAATTTACGAGCAGCGCTCGGCCTCCAAGATTAATCAAAACTAACCATTTGTCAGAGCGACGCTGGTTTACAGTCGACAGCAAATTTATATTGCGGGCCAAAATGTGATTCATTTATGTATCAATTTATCAAAAATAGTAAAAAAAAAAATTGGGTTTGCTTTTGTTTGAAACCTATACACAATAATTCTACTCCTTGCATTAACCTCCTTGTGTTATTCTAGAGTATAACATAATGTTACAAACCAAATAGGGCAAGGTGAGGCTCAAATGACAGGAGGTATCATAATAAAGAATAATGTAGGCATTGTTAAAATGCTTGAATAGCTGAAGGCAAGGAAAAATAAACCTTTATCCGGACTTGTTGTTGAACATACATTTTATTACTGTGTTCAAGCTTTAATTCTGCATACGTGTTTCCCTTTTCTTGTGTTAAACAGTCCCAATTTCATATTAATCAGCTTTAGTAATGCGTTGTTGCAACCACAGCTTCCTTCCTGAAAGGTTCTTATCTCAGTAACACACAGTTTACACGTGAAAAACCTCACCTCAATGAACCAGAAACCAGATTCTACATGTAACAAGCAGAATAAGCAAACATAGACACCTCAATAAACCCGGGTCTCCTTGATTAATTAAGAGTTTTGTCACAAGTAAATAAAAGGAACTTGCTTCAATGTTGACACTTCCATAACAATAAGCCCACTGTCTGCACTGGCACAAGTCTGAACAGCTCACCATCATGAATGAAGGAAAGTAATCTAGTTAAACCCATATTAAGTCTATAGGGTCTAATTTCCTTCCCCATAGTCTAAAAAAATATCAGCCAATGTAATAAATTAGACTTTTTCTTTTCTTCCAGTATCATAAAAATGTAAACTATGTTTGAAAATGATTAAAAGGGGAGAGTGGTGATTAAATTGGAGCGATAAAAGGCACATATTACTCAAAAACAGACCATCTCTGTGGGAAACACTGGCTATATTTACATATGAAAAATCTGATCGTGATCACATTTCTGGTGTTCTCCGATTTTTTAAGTGGAGACATGGTGAAGTGGTGACACCTTATCTCAGAGTCCCGGATCAGCTAATTTTCCTGATTTTCACCCCAATTGTTCCTATAAAAAGGGACCAAAATTAATCCTGGCTATTTTCTAATTCACTTTGCTGAGATTATTCCAATAACTAAAGAAAATACCACAAAATTAACTGGGCTTGACCCCGGGACCTAGTATCCACGAACCTGTAACGCACACCAGAGAGAGCACCAGTGCATCAAATCTAAATTGCTATAAATATGCTATAAAGTGCTATAATTGTGCACACTGTTACATCAAAATCCACAATTGCACCTGGAGTACACCTGGAGTTAAAAATGATCAGCGTATTGTAACGTAAACGCATCAGATCTGACTACAGGGTTACCCCATTACTCAAATGATCTAAATACAGCCACTCGGTTAAAACAAATAATGAACATATAGACGCATAGTATGACGCTTAATCTAAAAATTACACGGTGGGATTGTGTTGACCTGACGTTATTTCTTTGACTCTACCTGGAAGAAATGCGATGAAGCAGAGTAAAAGTTTGTTTATATTGGGGTTTAAACACTCAGCTGACTACTTCACGTTAGCTTCCACGCTAACTAATAAAAACAGATCTGGCTAACAGGAAGCTAGTACTCGATCAGTAGCTACGTGTTTACATCGTGTTTTATTCTTTATTGTTGTGCACTGTTGGCATCGTAAACATAATTATGTATGCATCAGTTTAATTTTTAAAACACACCATTTTGATTAAGTTGATTGTGAAGATAAGCTAGCCAGGGCTAAAAACTGCTAGCTTGGTAGAGGAAGTTCTTTCCAACAAGAAACACTCTGGCATTACCAAAACCCAAAGAGGCATTAATGTCACAAAACATAAAAAGGTAAAATGATGGCAAATGTACCTTTTATCGTGCCGTGGTTCGCTTTAAAACTGCCTCGTCAGTCCCAGTGATCTCATTGCTGTAGTTTCACGGAGCGAGAGAAAAACTTCACTGTTACTGCTTCAGTGGATTCCTCAAATGACTGCGAGCCAACGCGACACCAACAAAATGAAGATAGACCGGAAACCAGCTGCTTTAACAATAAATGGTGCTACTGTAAATGTGTGATTGTGGAGTGAGATGAAATACATGTTATATTAACACAGTAACATAATATTCACAATCAAACGTAATATTGTGGTGGTGCGCTGGTGCCTTTTAGACGATACTGTGGTTAAAACAGGAAGCTGTTGTAAATCTGTATGCTAACTTGAAATGTTGTGGCTAGAAACAGAAGACCGCCACATTGTGGACGTTTTGTGGTCATTAATTTACAAAAGTCAAAATAGCTAACGTTGGTAATTATAGAAGGGTGTTTTTAAAAGAAATCCTGGGTGTCCCTTGAACTATTTTGCTCTTTGGTAACACATGCATTTGAAACAAACTTTGTACTCTATCATGAATTTAAATAAAATAGGAACGCAGTCATGACATTGCATTGGGATCCAGAGGGAGGCAGTAAAGGTAAACAAACAATGGTGAATATTTATTTCTACAGAAGAAGAAGACAGTGTGAGCATGCGCACACATGCTCACTTCGGATCGGATCAACTCCACAGATAACGGACAAACATCGCCAGCGAAAGCAGAGCTAACATTTGTTTGGTCAGAGCCTTATTTTGGTTTTGTAAAGTGATGAGGTAGATAACAGTGCGTTGCTTTTATCTCGTTTGTCAAGCATTGCCACAGTGGAAATGGACCAGGAGTTTGAAGATATAGATTCCGATGGCCAGTGGCAGAAACTATATCTAGTAAGTCTTTAGCATAGTTAGCATGCTGCTAACTATCGTCCACTAAAGCGCGTATTTATTTTAACAGGCAAACATTTGAGGGCCTCACACGCTACAGTTATCGAACTGTCGGAAGATTTATTATGTATTATGTTGTTTTCCTCTCTAATGGGTAAACATGAATAAAGGCTATCCTAAGTTGTTTGTTTTCTTTCTATTTTCATTTTCACTTTACATTTCTGATGATTTTTAACAACTTTTCCATGTGAAAGTAGGTGTCACTTGGCGTTAATTGTTGAGTTTCTTTTAATCAATGTTTTCGCTTTATTCACAGGAGATCAGAAACCAGTCTCATGAATGCCCATACAAAGTGGCAAAGTATCCAGAGAATCGTAACCGCAACAGATACAGAGATGTCAGTCCATGTAAGTCGAACCACATAAGTTACAGTATTTAGTTGATGTATTTTTAAAACATTTTAATGATCATGTACTTAAGCTTTTAATGTTAAACATGTTGGTGTGTACTGAGTCCTGTGACAAATTCTGTCCTGGTGCACCACTGGTGCAGGAGTATTTCTAGGATGTCATCCAGCACTGTCCCATATTTGTAAATCCTGTTGTGATCATTTACAGTTGATCACAGTCGTGTGAAGCTTGAGAGTACAGAAAATGACTACATTAATGCCAGTCTGGTGATGATGGATGAAGCCCAAAGAAGTTATATACTGACACAGGTAAGACGAGTGGTCTTATTATTTTAGTGGGCATTTTAGTAGTATTAAATTCATTAATTCCTAAACTTTGTAGTTTAACTTTATTTGTATATTTGAATGAGACACTAGACCTGTTCTATTGTTTCTGTTTAATTGTTGGTGCCAGTGACATGTTTGTCCTTATGTGAGAAGAATGACAATACGTTTTTTCCCCCTTATCTTCAGGGACCTCTCAGAAATACCTGTGGTCACTTCTGGCTGATGATCTGGGAGCAGAAAACCAAAGCAGTCATAATGCTGAACAGAGTCATCGAGAAAGGCTCGGTGAGAACAAAAACATACAATTTTTCTATCACACACCATTTAGAGTTTAGAGTCAATGCCCGAGGCCGACCCAGAATTCAGACTGGGCCGAGATATCACGCAGACATCAGGTATGGGTCGGGCCAGGCTTCAAGATGTGTATATATTTTTTTGTCTCTCATACCAGTGGTTCCCAAACATTTCACTCCTAGGGCTCGGTACCAGAGTTTTTTAAATTTTCGCAGACCACAGTGCGCTCTGATATCATCACCAGAGCAGGACCATCGATATTGTCATCATCTTAGGACAATGTTTAACTCAGTGGGCTAAAAACAGCCCATTGGTTGACATTGATTGAGGCTGTAGTGCGATGTTGAGGGAGCAGCGGTCTTTGTTTTAGTCCTGTGAACCCCACAGGTACAACATGTACTGTATGTAACACATCAGGCTCCAGGCTGCACTGATTCAAATGTTTAAAAAAAAGTGTGCATGTTCGGGTTCTAGTCTGGTCCCTATCTTTTTTTGGCCTTTCTAAACACCAGTTTACTAGTGTGAATATGAAGTTATTTCTTAGAATCATAACAAGTAAATGTATTGCCTGCGCGTAGCAGTAACACACAATGAAGCCTGATGTTTTACATGGTTACTCAACCTACCCATAAAATAATACAATCAAACTGACGGGACAGAGTGCATACAGAATGCAAAGGGCCGAACTACAGCATTGTTATTCCTCTGTTATTAGAGTTGCAAAACAAACATTGACAGTAAATACGAATTACACATCGAACAAACCTGCTTAGCAACTGTGAAATACTGATTCCTGGATGTGATCTTGGCTATTCTTTAAAAATGGGAAAGGCTCACAATTACATGTTTTGTTATGTTATTTACTTGAGGGTATAATACTTGATTGACCAATTATTTGAAATGTTCTGGCTTGTTTTTTTTATGGATGTGTTTATACAGTCTTTAATAGTATTATCATTGTTTGGGTGCTTTGAGGCTGCTTTTGTTTGTCTTGGTGAATCAGCAGGATTGGGGGGAATGCAGTGTTTTCATAGAGTTCATGGAAGCGACTCAAACGGGGGTGCTGCTCAAGCTGTTTTCCTGTGATTTGGAGATTAACCTCACACCCTCGCGCACACTGACCAGCTGTAATCCCTCTTTCTCCGTAGAGCAGCTGGAAGGAATCTTTTAGGCCATGACTTTCTTCACCGTGTTATCAATTCAGAAATAAGAGATTAGGTTCAGTTGTAGTCACATAATAGTGTGTGGAGTTGTTTTGCTTTTGAACAGCTGTTTCCTGGGACAAAGACAAATAATCTGTTCTAGAATTTTTTTTCGCAACAGTGTTCTTAGTTGAAGTAGACAATAGGGAATACACTTTTGATCTTAACAAGTGCCCTGCATGTTCCTGGTGTTTAACAGGAAAAGTGTGCTCAGTATTGGCCTTCAGCGGAGGAACGGGAGATGGCGTTGAAGGACACGCGGTTCCTGGTCACGTTGTTGTCAGAAGAACACAAATCATACTACACAACCAGAGTTTTGGAGCTCCAAAATATCCAGGTAAGGCCTTTGTGCTCAGTGCTCACCAGAGGAGACTTACTAGTAGCAGTAAATCATCTTTCTGTCAAATATTCAGATGTTTGACTTGTGTAAAATGTTGGCTGTTTCTTTCTTTTTTTTGTTAATTGATTGAATTGAAAAAACACAAAACAATGTGCTTTGATGTGATTCAGTTAAACGTAAGCCTTTTTTGTGCTGTTCTTTTCACAGACTGGGGAGAAGCGAGAGATCTACCATTTTCATTACACAACGTGGCCCGACTTTGGTGTCCCAGACTCGCCCGCGTCTTTTCTGAACTTTCTCTATAAAGTCAGAGAGTCAGGAGCTTTGGGGATGGACCAGGGCCCAGCCGTAGTGCACTGTAGCGCAGGGATCGGACGCTCGGGGACATTCTCTTTAGTGGACACCTGTCTTGTCCTGGTGAGCACATCTGTTGTATGAAATAAGGATGCAAAAACTATAGACTCAAAGATGAGATTATCTTTTATGTATTTTTTATGTATTAATTGCTGTGAACGCCTTTCTGCTAAAATAATTTATATTGAATTCAAAGTCACAATGGTGAGAGCTTCAAAAGGCTCCAAATAGTAACGTGCAGGAGCTCTTAAGCTGATTATGTACGGATGCACAGAAACACCTGCTGCAAATGTTCCATTGAAAATGTGAAGGAAACTTAATTGGTATTATGTATAAGTGATGGTGATAATGTAGTTTCCAAAAAATACATACATGCATACATTCATTCATTAAGGAGGAAGTGCAGTACTGTTCGATTACTTGTTTCAGCCCTACTACAGCAAGTTTTAGTAATCGATTAATTGTATCTGATCTGGATTATGCAGAGAAAGAATTATATGTTGTATTTAAGAGAATACTTAATAAATCTCACAATAGAGAAATTTACTGTGAATTTACTGATGAAAAATATATTTGCTCTCTAAAGATATAGAATATACAGTATATAATACATATATGTAAATCTTTTTTTGGTAAACATTATACGTCTCTTTGTCCCCAGATATGAGATAAGTCTCAGAAGCAGAGCAGAATGAGCCCCACAGAACCAGTCATTTCCAAACTGGTTTCCCTCTGGCAAATATATTTGCAGTTTGGAAATAAATATAAAAGAATTCTCTCAGACTGAATTCTAGAGGTTTAGAGCTTTCAAATTAGGAATGGCATTAGTGAAACTTGTACTAAGAGCATCCTCCAGACATTACCCATTTCACTTTAGCTTCATGTGGCAAAATGTTTATGAAAAGTACTATTTCCATGCATGTTTTGCCGCCTAACGATAAATCAATAAATCATAAAAATAATCAGCAGAATAACTGATTAGTTGCAGCCCTAATGTGTTGTAATCTACAGTGTGGAATTGCCAACTCTGAACCAGTTCTTTGTCTGAATTTTGCCCTTTAAGTCTAATTTTGGTTTATTTTACATCTGCACCTTGAATCTTGTCTATATGCCATACTGGTTCAGTGTGTGTTGTTTGTTTATGGGTTTTTTTAGACAGGATCTAATAAGTAACTGCTCAGCTTCAGTACAGTCTTATGTCTGTTTCCTCTGAACTGTATGGATTATCTGAATGTTTCATTGTAATGTGATTGTAGATGGAGAGCATTATGCAAAAGATAGGGACACAGGCCAAACTACCGCAAACCACAGACTGTAGTGTATTAATTTATTATGGTGTTTTCAGATGGAGAAGTGGAAAGACCCTTCGTCTGTGGACATAAAAAGCATCCTTTTGGACATGAGGAAATACCGCATGGGGCTGATCCAGACCCCAGACCAGCTGCGTTTCTCTTACATGGCCATTTTGGAAGGAGCAAAGTTCATCATGGGCGACCTGACTGTGCCGGTACCAAGGCCACATTTCCGCTTTATTAGTAATAATGATTTTAAGACCAATTGTTATGAAAAGGAAAGGTTTCATTTCGACAAATTCCTCTTTTTGATGCAGTGACTCATTTCATATAGAGAGAAGTGCTGGACATGAATACAGTCTTTGTGCTCTTTGTGTCATATGACTAGATGTGGTTGGTGTGACGCAAATGGACCTCAACGCAAACAACATTATTTATTTATTTATTTTATTATTATTCAAGGGTGTTAAGTTTGGATCTTGATTTTAAGAATTTTAAAACCATAAGAAAATGACAATTCCAGTTTAATCTAACTGTATTGCCATGCTAATCCACAATCTGTTATACGCCTGTTATTATTATGTTCACCACACTTACCGCTGTTATTAGGCTTACAAGTAGTACCTCTATTAATTTCGGGGTTGATATTCTTATTGAATCAGATCCGGTGGCGAGAGCAGTCGAGGGAGGACCAGGAGCCGAAAACGGACTCCTCCTCGTCAACTCCGACCCGGTGTCCCACTGAGAAGCTTAATGGAACGGCGCTCGACTACAGACAAGACGGGAAAACAGGCGGTCAGTCGCCATGCAGGGAGCAGGAGACGGACGGCAGCACAACAAAGTCAGTGCCTCGGGGGTTTATCATCTACTATGAATAAAAACAGTGGACTTGGAACGCTCTTTTGTACAATATGCACAAATGTTTAATGTTACATAAGGTAGCAGTCATAATTGTTGAATCACTTTATATAGAAATCTATTCAAACAAGTAGAGATACAGAGTTCGACCCAATTCATCATAATGCTAACATTAGCTTCATGCTACGTGCTAGCGGCTAGCTTTGAGTGCTGGTCTTTTACTACTTCTGGACAATCTGCTCAATTTTTTAATGTAAGACTCAACTTCATTTGTGTGTGATGAATATGCTTTTAGTCCTTCCAATCCCCCTTGCTAGGCCACGCCCCCTAGTATGACATATAGCAGACTGTGGCTGCATCTAAAATGGGAAATAAACCTAGGAAATGTCCTTAATGTTGACCCGGACGTGCGTCATGGAACCGCCATGACAAGGAGCATCTAAATTCACCAGTTCAATGAGGAAGGAGCCAGGAAATTAGCAGTGATGCTCCCTATCATAGTTCCTTTAGCATAGGAACCTCTGGAGGTCCCTTATCAGCGTCAGGAGCTATGAGGATATCCCACAATCCTTTGCACAGGCCTCTTTATCGGAAACACTCGAGGGTTTTCGTAAATTACCGATCTCTGCAGGACACTGTTTATGATTGACAGACACGAGTTTAATTCAATAAAATGATCTGCACAAGACAAACTTTATAAAGTGACTAAATAAATGCCCAGAGCCTCCTCAGAGCACAGAGCAGCCTCAAGATCAGTGCTAAACTAATGGTTTCACCGCTTTAGTTACAATATCAATCTAATATGCAAATTAGCCACATGCTGAATGCGCCGAAAATAACATGCGGAGCAGCTCCCTGTGTTTGCGTGAAGTTTATAAAGTGCTGTTTATTGAAACAAAATAAAAAACAGTTGACAATCTGTTTAAAGTCAGTGGTGGACAGTAGAAGGAGTATTTTTGTAGTCAGGATTGTGGGTAACTGAGTCTTCTTAAAACAGCTGTTGGTGACGTAACTTCCCCCGTTGTTTCTGCTGAGTAAGGAAGGTTCAAATT